>JAUMHQ010013218.1:0-13272 GCA_032361165.1 Enteromius paludinosus | reverse complement strand
ACATCATTACGCCTATGGAATGTCCCCATAAAACATGTAAACCCAACATGTGTGTGTGTGTGTGTGTGTGTGTGTGTCAATCAAAATCGCTACACTTAAGAAAACAAACATTAAAATACATTTGACAAATGCACACACAAAGAAGCATAAATTCAGAAAATCCCTCTGTAATCAATGCAAAATATGTTCTTAATTATACAAAAAGAGGCCAGACCAGACCAGAGTTTGAACAGAGTGTACTTTCTTTGCAGATGAATTATAATTATAGAATAGCAGCCAACACCCTGTAACCCAAAAACCACATTCTTATCACATTCTTACCTTTAGATTAATGTAACAGAAGGCTAATGCACAAAAGTGGTTTAATCTGTATATTAGCACTCTGTGTCAACATTGTCTCACATGTGCCATGTAGTTCAGGGGAAGTTTGTTGCTCTATTCAAAGCAAAAAGGCTTAAAATTGGCAACAGCACAAGCAGTGATTTTATAAAGGAGGAAAGAGGAAGAGGGCAGAGAGGGCAGCGGTTAAAAATGACAGAGGGATTCAGTCACAGTTCCTAATTGGCCCATCATTACCATACCGCCATTTGTGGCTAAACTGTCTAAACAAAAGCTCTTGGTCCTCAGCTGCACAAATCTGAAGTGACGGCTCCTGTAGTATTACATATTGGAGAGGCCATGTGAAGTTCTCTCCAGTTACTGAAGCCAACCCCAAAAACAACATACATTCACACGAGCTGTGATCTGCATCCACACTGGCCCGTCTTCACAAGCCATTCCGCTTAACACCGGGAAAATAGCAAGTACATCATTTCAGACTCTGTTCTTGGGACTGTGACATTATGTAACATACTCTTTCCAGATGTACAGAGCGAAAGCCAAGAATGCTAAGAAGTCTCCAAGAAGAATGAGTGTATTCACAGGTGTGGAAGTGCCTGCTATGGGAGGCTGCCTTCTGATTTCAGGAATACAGGAAAGCTGAAAAACGTACTTACAAGTAAAAATATGAGAGGTCAGTGTCCGCAACGATGCTGCGGATGCATTTTTTATTTAATTTATTTGATTGTAAAATAAATTCAATCTGTAGGTAAATTGAATTTGAACAGAAAAGTGTTGCTCTTTCATAGCTGAGATTTAAAGGGACCATAGCATTAAAAATGTGAAAAACAAAAACCTTTGAAGTTACCCTATTACGAGTGATAAAAGATTCCCCAAAAACAGACTGGACATGCATGCAAGATCAGAATCGTCTTATAGTATGCATTTGTTTTACCTTACTTGCTCAATGACTCCTAAATGCCTGATAAAGCAGTGTTTGTGAATGCAGTGCATTTTCATTCAGACCAACAATATGCTAATGTTTCATGTTGACCTTAACTTGAAACCGCTTGGGACTCGTTTCAATGATTCAGATTCACTTTATACACGGTGCACTTTCAGACATAGTTTTCAAAATATGTTGACCTGAACACTTCGAACTTAGCAAAATCAGGACGTGCCTGCTTAAATAAGATCATTTTCAAGAATCCATAATAGGCATTTAGGTTTTTATTTATTCTACTGACCATAAGAGAAAATAGAGAGAACATCCCTACAAAGATCCAGTGGTTTATCTTTTATTAAATATATGACAAAAAAAAACATTATTAATTCATTCACCATCGTGTCCAGAACTTATGCTGCTCACACTTTTTATTTATCCTTTTGACCATGACAGAAATTTCCTTTTTTGTTGTTGTCGTTGTTGTAGTGAAAAAAAGTCATGTGGCTATGAAATGAGTACATTTATTTATTTATTAATTTCCCAGTTGTATATTGGCTCATTTCTTAAATATTCATCCTAAAATTCCTAATGAAAATAGGCCCAAACGAGCTAATTGTTGACATACAGTAATGGTTTAAGCACAGTCACTCACTTCATTCTTATTGCAGTTATACTCAGGCCTGTCTGACAACAAGAATTCATCATAAATCACAATACTGCATGCATGGTGAACATCTCCGCTTGGACGAACAGCCATCATGCAAAAGAAAAAAAAAATCGAATTCTTGCCAAGAACTACCTTTGCCAAGACCTTGTCATTTCAATAGATAACTCAACCATCTCTACCCACACAGAAAGCCAAAAACCTGGTGTCACACTGGACAACAAGCTGTCGCTTACTAACCACAGTCTCCTGCAGACAGAGCAATCTTATATTGGCTTGTTTCTTTTTGCCAGGTTGTGTTGTATCTTCATTAGTAGCAGCTTTGCATTTGAAGCGAATGCACTTTTGTAACGTTCTGTGGATATGAGCATCTTTCAAAATGGCTTAAAGATACAGTTCACCCAAAAATGTAAATGCTGTCACCATTTACCTACCCTCATCACAGAAGAAGGAAAGGTTTGGAATTGAATTTGCAGTTTTGAGACAATGTTGAGGTCTAGAGAGGTCTCTTCTGAGGAGACAAGAGATTACTGAGCTAAGTCTCTTATCAGAACAATCTGAGGACCTGGAGACGTAAGCAAAACTCTCGATTTTAATCCTATTGCTGTTTTGGACAAACAGCTAAGGTAACGGAGAACCATAAGTCTCATGACAGAAGTGCCATCATATCTCTTCATACTGAATTAAATGTTGTCTGAGGAACCAAGAATGGTTTTTCTATGGCATCGCTCTGAAAATCCCCCTTTCGGTACCTTTAAGTCACCCAAAATTCAGTCATCACTTACTCATCAACCTGCATGACTTTCTTTCTTCTGTGATGAGGTAAATGGTCTGCCACTGATGTCCACCTTCAACAAAATTTAGCATGTTACGTCTTTGGTCGCAACAACATGATTTACATTGGTTCTGCACGCATATATTGTAATGGAAATGAAGTGAAGGCAGCTCGGCAGCAATGAGGAGTCAGCCGCAGGGGAGACAGACAAGAACCGTAATGAGAGATAATGTTTTGTTATCTGTTAAATCACTGGCATCTCCCTGAAACTGGAGAGAGGATTTCTCAAGCGTTCTCCTTATCTTCTCAATTGCCTTTTTCGACACGTTATACTTTCTGTAACACTGGCAAGCATCTTGGCTCGGCTTAAACTCATGACAATGCAGCACTTAATCTATGCTTGTGGCACTTACAGCACTAAATTAGACCACTACAACACCAGTGAGCACTGAGCGCGGAGCATAAATAATGTTAAGTTAAAGAATTTTATGTACTAAAAACGTTTCCCTTCTGAAACAAGAACATAAACACTACAAAGCGTTAAACCGGCCCCCTGAATATTTTAGTGTATGATGATCCAATCTTACAGCAGTTTTTAAACTCGAAAATTGTTCAGTACAAGTTAAATGTAATCAACAGCTTGTGTGAGATTGTGTGTGGGGGGGTGGGGGGGGGAGGGGGTCACAGTTTGGTGCAAAGAACACTCATCCATTCCTGGTGGATAAAATCAAGTCCTGAAGCATTTTCTTTCACTGTATCTCCTGTTTCACTTAAAAATACACAAAGGTTTGAGGTTGGTAAGATCTCTTGGAGGAGTCTTATTCGTTTATTTGATAAAAAATATATAGCAGTCAGGCTTTTGGTTAGTGTGCCAACATACAGCGCAGTTGGATTCCTATCTTGGGGTCCTTTGCAATGCTTTTCTAGTGTCCATTAAAGGCAAAATGTTATATTCTGAAATACTATTGCAATATCAAATAACAGTTTTCTATGTGAATATGTTTAAAAATGTAATTTATTCCTGTGATTAAAGCTGTATGCCGAATAGAACGAAAACTGGTGGTATTGATATGCAATAAATGACTTTGGTGAATATAGCTTATGACACGCGTACTTCTACCAACACAGCCTTCAACAGCAAAAGCTATATTCAAAGAGTTCAGTTCTTTATCAGCGTCCGTTCATTTTCTTTTGGAGCTTTACTATTATGTTAGGGTATTTTGAGTCCTCTGCCTTTCTCTCCAGCAGGCGGCAGTGTTCACTAGGTTTTGTGAAGGACTTCCGTCTATGATTCAATAGAATATGATCACGTGAGACCAGAGATTACACCTGTCATTTGTATCTCTAGCGTAGAAAAGCCTTTATGTGATCAATGTGTTATAAACTCTTGACCTACAGTGTACAATATCATATATTTATGAGCCCCTAATAAATATTTTGAAATACGTTTTGTGCAGTTAGTAAATTATTTGTCCCATAAATTATATTCAACATTTTGATGAAAAAAAAAAAATGTGTTAAACGTATTTGACAGCTGTGCGATGACTTCAGTTTTCAAGCATTAGTGTTCTGTCCTACTTATTCTGAGACTTTCTTTTTTAACAAGACTTACAGGGACATCTAGTGGCTAGAATTACAATATGACAGTAAAATGGATTCCTATTGATTGCTATGGATTCCTATTAAAAATATAATAACATAAAATATTACAAATCTAACCAAATATGTTCTAAGAATGTTCTTAATACGTTGTGAACATGTTATTTTGGAACATTTTCAGAATGTTCAAGATGTCGAGTTTCTAAATTGTTTTAAAAGTTTTCCTTGTATGCGAACATTAAAAGAACATTCCATTTGATCATTTTTCAAACATTGTTACTTTTGAATTTTCTATGAACATTCGGAAACAAGTCAAATTTAATAATTTAAGACAAACGTCCAACTAAAACGTTTCAGGGGGAAAAAAGGCGTTCTAAAGAATTATTAAATAACGTTTTGAAAACACCAAAGACCTGATCACTTTAAACAATCATTTTATTAATAAAAATTATAATTCTGTTATTTTCCCTCACCACTATGTTACTTACTTCTGAAACAGTATTTTTTATTTTTTTTATCCATATATTGGACTAAAACTGTGTAATGTGTAATGTGTCATGATCAGGGTGAGTAAATGATTACAAAAGTTACATTTTTGGGTGAATTATCCCTTTAACTTTGAGTTAATTGAAATCCTCAGGCATCTATAAATTATCAGAAATATATGCATAGGCTATATATAATTATGGGGATCAATTTAATTAAATAAAGAACATGCCAGTCAAAAACAATATTCATGTTTCAATAATTATTTGAATTAATATGGACTTACTTCACCATACAGATTGTGACTAGTGACTGTTAACAGGACGAGCAATATTTAGTCATGTGTGAAGAACATAGATTTAGTTTAAGTCCGATATGCACACTTGATTGTAGCCTACATGAATAGGTTAAAATAGGCCACAACATAAATATCGTTATATATTTAGGCTACTAATTGCTCAGTTGAAACAACCCCTTACAGTTTCCGTGTCCGGTGTAAACCCTCTTCATCCAGAGCTGTCAATCAAAACACACTTCACCGGGAGTCCGTCACTGTATGAGGTTACAGGTTTCAGCGTCAAACACCAACTGATTCTCGAGTAACGTTTTGATGGAGCTCTCCGGTGACTAACAGTTTAAAGAAAAGGCTCGGAGGCGAGTGTCTCCTTTCAGAAGCCATCAGCGCTCTTTTTTGCAGTATGATTAATTACGGTTATTACTTAACTACCGTCTAACGTTACATTGCCGTCATTCGCATCGAGATGGAGCCCATAAGCTTCGCTCAGAGGCCAAATGAGTCCTGGAGTTTTATGAATGCTTGCGGAACTTATGAACACTCTGCCTTCCCAGGACTCATATGCGCAATTATAGTCATTACCTCATCAGTGAGTGACAGGATCAAAGCTCCTGGTCCTACTGGTTACACCAATCTATACACCCTATTCCTGTTAAAAGCGCTTTTTTTCCCTAAAAGCCTAAAACTCTAAAATTGTGTTAAGCTTGTTAATTGTGGTTATTTAAACCAAAATAAATTAAATAATGTAACGCACACAATTAAAATTAATAAAGAGGACGCATTAAATTGGGTTTGTCTTATGTTGGTACATTTGCCAGAGAATATGAATTAGGTCAGAATATGACGTTAATTCTAAAAGGATAATGATAAACCTTGGGTTCTGCAAAAAAAAAAAAAGTGCACATAGTAGCTGCATACAAATTCATATTTGTTATTTCATGTTTTATTAGTTAATTTTAAAATAAAATAAGCTTCCGCTTTCATAGTACCTGCATTTTTCCATTGTTTTATAATTAGGTATGATGTATAGGCTATTAAGTCGAGAGAAACCAGGATAGTTGACACACTATATTTCTATTCTATGCATATGTCCTATACATGAGTATAGAAATATAGAAATATATAGCTGTAAAAATTAAATTGTTTATTATGAAATGATTTTTTAAATCAAATTAACAATAATTAAATAGTAATAAACAAAATTGCAGACTACAATGTGAGGAAAAAAAGAAACCATTGTTTTCGGTCAAGAAATACTGTATGAATGAGCTGCATAAAAAAGTATGACAAATAAATGTGAGAAGTTACCCCTACCTGCCATTATGAAAAATATCCCTGCGATTAATCTTCAAGTTACATCCTTAAAATACAATCCTTTACAGGATTCAAGTGCTGTTTATTGTGTTCTCTTCTCTTGTTTAACCAACAACTATTAGACTATACTTCAGTATGGTGAAAATAATACAGAGGGATTTGAAGTAGATGTTTAACTGGACTCAGTCCCTAATTGTGAGATTTAGCCCTCGTCACAGCTTCGCAGCTTCCTCAATCTCCTCTAAACCTATTCATAAATATGCGATTTGTACATATTTGATGGCGAAAAAGAAGTGCATTTGAGTGTATTGAATGTGCACTTGTTGTGTTCATCAAATCTTAAAAGCACATTTTTAAAGGCTGCATGTTCTTTCATACAACACAATAAAGTTTCAATCGAGAGTACATTTTAAATCACTGTTTATTAATCTTTTGTCACACTTTAAAAAAAGTAAACGTGTTGACTAACACAAACCACGTGACTTATTGATTCATTTAAACTGTAGCCTGTTATTCGTTATTAAAGTATTTTTAATGCACTAAATTATAATTCCATCCATATCAATGTGTAATTACACATATATTTAAATTAATTACATTAACATTTATTTCAGTTTGCCATAAATGCTTGTCAGTACATTCAGCTCTTACACTTTAACCATACCTCAAAACCAACTTTGGGTCAAATATGGACTAACCCAGATGTTGTGTTGAATTTTTACAGCAAAATTAAGTAACAACAGAATTTATAACCTGTTAGTCCGCATTTGACTTAAAGTTTGATTAAAAAAAGCCATTATTTTTTTAGAGTGTATAAGTAGCCTAAAGAATACAAATAAATGTAAGTCATCTTAAGTGGATAAAAAAAGTACTCTTACCTTACTATACTTGCATTTACTGTAAATTAACAGACTTGTTTATCTGCAAATAACATGCATTACTCCACACTTAAGTGTGCTCTTTTAAACTATATTATTTCCGTGATAAGTCTTTTTGCTAAAGTAGGTTAAAGTCTACGCATATGCATGGCGCAAACTGCAGTTCCATCGACATTTTTTGTATAACAAAAAAGTTGATATTTCCAATGGAGCAGATGGCCAGATGTATTACAGCGACGTGGCGATGAGATTTCTATTTCTATATAATACTATTAAGAACATTTAACTTCATTTGAAGAAAAAAAAAAGTGTTTTTATTTTTGTTTTAGACGAGGGAAAATCTTTCCTGGCGACTACCCTGCAATTTTATTCTAATGACCTGAAGCGACCTTTCTAAATCTCAATATGACATATAATAAATGTGACATATAATAAATGATCAACATGAAACACTAAATGCACAAATATACTCAATATATATGTATAGTAGCCTATATGCCTGCACAGAAAATGAAGGTTTCTGTCATGAAGGCAGGTAATGGACGGACAGCTGAAGTGTAATCCGGTGGTGGCGAGGCTCTTCCTGTGCGTCTGAACCTCAGTCAAGCATTGCAGGCTGGCGCCAGAGACTACATCAGGTGTAGGGTTACTGTTTGTTGTGGCCTGTGTACACTAATAGGCCTGTTGGATGTCACTGTCGGCGTCACCTTTTCGGACATCCACTGTGCTTCACCCAAGCACAAACCAATTTACCCCTGATTTCACGAGGATCAATAGGTTACCTGCAGATTGCAGCAATTAGGGACGTACAAGAGATATTAACTAACTTAAAGATTCTAAGGTCATATTCAAATGTAAATATTAAATTAGGCCTAATGAATAAAATTTATGTAACCAAATTTGCACGTCTTACTCAACACGCAATGGATAAAAAAGCTATTCATATTCATTCTTATTTTCAGTAATAAGTTAATAATATCCAACATTATTACAATTTATTAAAAACGACTGAAAAAAACTCCCAATGTCGTGAATACTATATTAATTTAAACAATACCATTTTTGGTGTTTAAAAACACTGAGTTTCTTGTGGTTATCTTTTGTGCTATGTAGATTTTGTTGATTGTTGCAGGTAGCGAAAATTGTGATTAACCTATGTTTCAAATGTTTCCAATCATATCCCTGCAATTAAATTTCATAACAGATCAATTAGTAACGTTCAGTTTGTAAAAGAAGGCCTTCAAAAAGGATTAGAAAAATATTAGGCCCATTCATTGCATGCAATCTTTCTACCCGATCTTTGGCTTGCTTACATGTCTAATATATTTAGTTGATTCTGATGTTTTAAATAGCTTTATTATTATTATCGAATAAATTAATTTACCACATAAAGGACGTTTTTACGGTCCCGTTTTTCAATGAGTGGTAGCACTCTAAATCAATGGCTAATATTAACAACTATAAAATCCCCAAATAATGTTGCTTTAGATCTTTTTTTTTTCTTTTTTTTTTTGTCAAGTTAAAGTAGGCTACAAGAAAAAAAGATATCTTAATGCACTAATATTCCAGATGGACTGACACACTTGCACGACAACTCAATCTTCTCCACCTGAAATATTTATTTCCACTTAAACAGCCCTAAATAAATTAACTTCGTTTTTGTAACATATAGCCATGATAATGTTTTCTTTTTATTAAAAACAGTTAATGTTTCATCCCGAAGTAGTGTAGATTGTTCAGTTAACATAGCCTACGTTTCAAAATAGTGTGCACTAACTCCTAACTCCCAAATGATTATGTAAAGTCAATCTAAACAAATCACCGTTAAACAGTATGCTATATTGCAGGCCACTTCAATCACGACTACTCTATTTAGGAAGCTTTTATGAAACAACCTAACACTGCTGTTAAATGCCTGTTGTGAGGTGGGACAGGTGATGATGGGAGGCACAGAATGGGAGGGGTCAGTCTGAGATAAGGACGCTCTCTATTAGATAAGAGCGCTTCTCTCCACACCTCGACCAGCGTCTAATAGCAGCGGAAAGAGGAAGATAGAGGAGACTCTTCATCTATTGCTGCTTCCACGAGGAGATACACATATATAGTCTACACGTCAAACAGCTCTCAAGGCGACGCGTTGAGGAGAATTTACTACAGTTTACCTGAGGACATCTGCAGGAACTTAGACAACCGATGTTGCTTTGAATCTGTCAAGGAGAACCGAAGATCCTTTCTTCTAGCACCCTCACCACGATGCTTCCGAGTCCTGCTACCTCAACTCCGTTTTCGGTAAAGGACATCCTCAAACTGGAGCAGCAACATGCTTTGAACCCGAACGGATTCATGGGTGTTGAGCAGGACGCTGTCCCGCTGCAGTCGCTCCAGCTTCAGTGCATGCAGAGCACACTGAGCCGGAGCCTGGATCTCCTCTACAGCCCTGAGAAGCACAGCGTGATCGCCGGAGAACAGGTGAAGTGCGCGCTCAGCTCAGACGACTTTGACATCGTCAGAAGCTCGTGCGGATCTCCGACGGAGGAGGAGGAGATGGATCCGAGCGAAGAAACAAGTAGGATATTTATAGTTAACAGGCCTACTGTTGTTCAGTCAATGCAAGTTGGAGGGTTAAGCCTTTGTGTGTTAAACAATCCAAGTGTTTTTGTTAAAAAAAAAAGTTCTACTGTTCCACAACGAACATTTATTTTCTTATTCAATCATTATGATTTTTGCATATTTTTTTGTCATTTATGCATAGTGTATCTAAAAGCAATAGCCTATACTGAGATGAGAAACATCGTAGGTTGTATTTTTTTTATCTTATTAGGATAAAATACAATGACTGAACAACCATCAAACAGGACCACATCACCTACCTGGCCCTGACAAGAACCGCCGAAGAAAACATTGTAGGATATTATTTACTAAATAGCCTAATGTAATATAATGGTATCATTGACTCTAAAACCAAATTAGTTTATTATTATTATTATTATTATTATATAACAAACACAAATTGTGCTGTATTTTGTAGTGATTTTATTTTACACACCATTTGCAATTTACATGAGCATGTCTGTGCATTTCAAGATGACTGCTAAATTGTAAAACAATGAAAACAATATTAGATATTCAGTTAATAATTAGATGTTAGTAGGCCTAGATGTGATATATAACTATACGTTCTAAAAATAGGCTAATAGTAATATTGTTGTATTTATTAATCCCATTCATTCAATGCAATTTCACACCGCAATTGCAAGCATGCATTTAAATTTAAATATCCCAGACGCAAAAGCTCCTAAGTGTAATCAAAATTTTCTAAAATAACATTTTTCTTCTATGTTTCACTGCAATAACAAGAATCTATTCATCGCCATTAAAAGTGAAATTGCTGAGAAAAATACACATTTTAGAAGAAAATTTCAGATCCTTTGCATCCGAACTCTTCATTTATTTATTGCGTTTTCCCCTCCGAATAGGTATGTGTCCATTTGACGATTCCGGTTATAGAAAAGAGGAAACACCGGGGGAGAAACCAAAGCAGAGGCTCCGCAGGAAACCTCGAGTGCTCTTCTCTCAGACGCAGGTGTTTGAGCTGGAAAGACGCTTCAAGCAGCAGAGATACCTGTCAGCACCCGAGCGAGACCACCTGGCTCACGTGCTGAAGCTCACCTCAACACAGGTCAAAATATGGTTCCAGAACCGGAGGTACAAGTGTAAGAGACAGCGCCAGGATAAATCTCTGGAGCTGGCCGGCCCGCGGAGGGTGGCGGTGCCCGTGCTGGTGCGAGACGGCAAACCCTGCCACGGAGCTCCCTACAATGTCACCGTGTCGTATCCCTACAATAACTATTACAACAGCTATGGAAATAACCCATACCACTGTAACTTCACTTCTCTACCACCGTTTGCCAACACAAGTCAAATACCCAACCACTTTGTGGATATGAATTTGACGACGGGAGGTGTTGAAGGGATCAGAACTTGGTGAGACCATGGCATCAGTCCTAAAAGAGAAGATTTTGGATTAAGACTATTTAACCGAATGGCACTGCTGAGGAAAATACACTGTCATATCCTATAAATTGTTGTCTGATTTTATATATATTTTTGCTTTTATATCTGTGGTTTACACAACAAACACCAAATAAAGACTAAATATTTAATAACATTTAGCATGAATGAGATTTTTTTTGTTAAATTATGCCAAGGCTTTTGAGACTGTGTTGGTGGATCCTAGAAAACTAACGATTTAGCATATCAATTTACCAAAATAAAAAATATCAATGGTGTCTGTAAGGTAAAATCGGTCGTATTGTATATTTATATCCATTTAATGTTATTGCCACTGCATTTTCTTGTACACTCCTACGTGATTCATTTCTCAATGAGTAAAAAGTACTAAACATAACACTTTGAACATATATAGAAAATCTTTGGTATAATTCTATTTAACCTTAAAATATTAAGTAAAGTATGAAGTAATCGACTAATATTTATTTATTTTTAATTTATTCATAAGCTATAGACTACGTATGTGGACTTTTTAACAAAAGACAACTTTTTGTGGCTCGTTTAGGTTGTAGATATATTAACTACAGCACTCTCACGGTTTAGGCTACTGTACAAAATAAATATGTCCATTATGTTTAGTTATTTTTCATCTGATTCGATCATTACATTTTCGGTTGTATATAGGCTAACCTGCTGATTCAGTTATAGGCTATTTTAAAATAACACCAAAGTAAGAAAAATTATCGTTACAATTATTGTCAATCGATTATTGCTCCTGTTAGATTTTTTAGCAAGTTAGCTATCGAATAAGAAAAAAAACATAGGCTAGTAAAAAAAAAAAAAAAAAAAAGTAGCCTACTTAAATTAGTGATTGTTTCACATTTTGCTATGGCCCAGATACGCTATAATGTGGCCTCCAGAAATCTGAGAGTGAACATGTTTACTTTGCAAATAAATACTAGCCTATTCAATGTGAATTTATTTGAAGATTAAAAAGAAGTCAAATCGACTAAACAATTCGCCGTAATATCGTAAACTAAACAAATTCAATTATCTCGCAATCTTAACGCTTTCCAATGAGCTTGTCATTACACTCACATTAGCCAAACAGATAAAACAATTGAAGAGACGTGATAAGTCAGAGGACCCAGGATGCAGCGCTGAGAGTAAACAGAACCGCAGACAAGCCGGCACTCTTTCAGTCTTGTCTCCCGATCTGTCAAGAAAACGATTAAAATCAAATCTGACTGAGAGCAAGCTATTGTAGATCTGATAAACCAACCCTATAGGAGAATGTTTACAAATATGCATTAGAAGATCGCATCATGGAATGAATTCTGCTCATTAGATATTTCTCTCATTTGAGATATTTCTAGGAGCTTCCAGGGGATTGTTATTAGGCCATGTCATGTTTTACTTAGAAGCTCAACTGACACACAACTATAAAATACAATAGCGGGCTAATTATTGTAAATATGTGTGTTTTATGAAGCAATGCGTGATCCTCAACAGACATTTCTGAATCCCAGAGGTCCTTAATGAACAGGCTATTATGAGCAATCACAAATGTTTCACTGATGCTGGTGAGGGAGAGTAACATCAGTCCTATCTTAATGGGCAATTTATTTCCTGTTTAAGACTGTGTTGGATAGAACCAAGGCACAGATGGAAAACTCTCTCAAGAGTCTCGTCAGAGTTCAGATAAGGGAAGAGTATGTGGCTCGGAGCAGTATTTAGCAGATTGATATACGTAGCTGAGAGCAGTATTTAGCAGCAGGCAGACAGAGTGGAGACTACAGCCACTTCAAGAGATCAGATAAGTTGTGTGTGTGTGTGTGTGTGTGTGTGTGTGTGTATTGGTGTGTGTGGGTGCTTGTCAGGGTCTGTGTGTTTGTGCATGTTTATGTGTTTTATGAGGACACAAATTTGTATAATGACATGGGTATGACATAGGTATTACAATATGAAGGTGATTTATGAGGACAT
>JAUMHQ010013106.1:0-13276 GCA_032361165.1 Enteromius paludinosus | reverse complement strand
TATATATATAGGAGCAATTACACATATATTGAATACTACATATTTTGATGCAGTGTAGAATTTCAGGATCACATTGGCTGCTTCAACTGACATTGTCTTTTACATGTTGCAGCTGAGTCTAAGTTATTTTCCTCACCTTACAATGGTAAGCCAGGTGAAGAAGGTGGGTACAGCAGGGTGGTGGCTTGGTATCCGGACCGTTAAACTGTTTATCTGAATCTTTGATTATTATGGCAAACTTACCTTAATTACTGTACCTTTGGTTCCAAAGTTTAATCGTATAAATGCAAGTGTTTATTCAAAGAGCCCTTGATAGCATGTATTGATTGACAGTGTGTTAATCTAGAGTTTTGAGAGTGTTCAAATTTGGTATTGATCTTGGAAACTATTTTTCTGTTCTTTTGGAATCTGCTTCATCTTGTAGGCCGATCAGTTCTGTATAATGCATGTTCTGTAAGTAAAATGGAGTAAAAGGATATTTCATTTATTAAGCATGAAAGTCTGCTACTTTCTATCTGTCCTTTGCAATGTAAACAGTCCCTTTCTACCTGTCGATCAAACGTGGTTCCTGTTGTGAGATTACAAAAGCCTTTATCTTTCAACATTGCCAAATGATGCATAGATGCAAACTCCTCAATTCTAGGTGAAAAAAAAAATGCATGTTTGTGTGTGATAATTTACTATATTTGAGTTTTTTGATTATTGTAACCAAAATCTGGCATAGAGCAACATATTAGTAATTGGGGCTAACTCTGGTTTATTTACACTATTTTACTGTTGATTACTACTAGAAATAAAATGTACTTTTTAAAAGTCAAATTAGGTCACCTTGTTTTTCAGAATTACAAAACCACAAGTTTATTTACAATATATTTTCTATGCTGATGAGGTTTCATACTTTGTCATGTTTTTCTTCTTTAATATGATTATTTTTTATTATGTCTCTTGTTGTATTTGTCTGCGTGCACTCAAAGCTTCAATATCAAGTGCTAGCACACTTGCCAATAAAGCTCTTTCTGATTCTGATGAATATACTGTATATCTAATGGATTCAATTGCCCGAGGAACTCCAAAGACCCTTTTGGTCTCTATAGACCAAAAATAAGTGGCAATTTCTTTATATGTCTTTGATCTTCATAACTGTCTCTTTTATTACTCTAGTGAAGAGATACAAACAGTGACAGCATAAACAATAGTAGGCATTACGTTTTTGTTCCTCACATGGATTGGTCTGAACCGGTCCTTCCTGATAGAGCTTCACTTGTGGATTCAAAATCAGAGGACAAAGCCACAATGAAAATCTTAAGTCTGCTTGAATGAGGAGCATTAGACTATAGCTACTTATAAGCCACAGTTCAAATCGTGGGAGATGTGTCATCGTGAATTGCTTTTGTTATTACATGGTTGACTGAGCTTCCAGTGTTTGGTTTTCGGGTATGACAAACACAATGTTAGGTGGCAGTAGTGAAAAACACATTAGTAATAAATGAGGTGTTATTGATATAGATGGTGCCTTTGATGTTTGTTTATCTCTAACTGCGTGTAAATTGTGTATTTAAAGCGATTAAATATGATCCAGTTAAAGAAGAGCGTTACCAGCAGGAGACCAAACAGAAGGAGCTTCAGCGCATTGAAGAAACCCTGCAGCTGGTCGCACGCAGAGGTGAGGAATCCTTGTCTGTTTGTATGCGAAGGACGGAATGCCTTCTTTACTTGGCACACAGTCATCTTTTGCATTAAAATGTGCCAGTTCTCTTTTTATGCTCAGTGTACGATTCATATGCAGTTATTGAAAGGATATCTATTAACGGGTGTTCATCATTTTATTTAATCTCATCCAATCATATCATAATCATCCTGCTTCAACTCCATTCATCATTCATTCCTCCATTTATTTGAGTTTGCACATTAATTCTGCTTATATCAGTTGATTGCCTCAGCTGATGTTGTTTTTGCCTGTTTTAAGATTTAGATCATCTTCTAGCACTAACTTAAAAGGAAAGCAATATAATATGGCAAACGTTTAAACCTCTGTGAGCACTTTGTCTTTAACAGGGCATACGAAGTGAGTTACTTGTATGTTACAATATTAAAGCTCTTTAGGAAAAACAAACACAAAGATACGTAGTTTTAGACCACGTAAACTTGTAGTTTTTCAGGGACTGTCTAACCAGCGTCCCAGAAATCCCCATTATCAGGAGCACTTCTTCTTTCTAAACTTTTTTTTTTCTATAGCTGATTCCATTAAAAACCCTTTTTAATACTTTAGCTTTATTTGAATATCTAATGTTATTACAGTGCTATTCAAATGTTTGGGGTCTTTTTTTTTGTTGTTGTCAAGTCACTTTTATTTATGCAGCGCTTTTAACAATACAGATTGTAGCAAAGCACTGAACATTATCAAGTAGGAAAATAGAGTGATGGTAAGGCATTATGACGAGATTAAATTTTATTTATTAAATGCAGAGACGGTCTCTGTAGTCAATACGACCATAATCACTTGTCAGAGATCAGGTGTCCCCAACTAAGCAAGCCAGAGGCGACAGCAGCAAGGAACCAAAAACCCATCCATGAGAGAATGGGGAAAAAAACCTTGTGAGAACCAGGCTTAGTTGGGGCCAGTTCTCCTCTGGCCGGACGCCCAGCACCTAATTTCCAGTTCAATTTTAAACTCATGTTAGATTGTGTAAGGTCTTTCTTTTATATTTGTGTAAATAAATTAATACTTTTATTCAGCAAGGATACATTACATTGATCTACAGTAACAGTAACAACATTTGTAATGTTACCAAAAATGTTTTTTTTTAAATAAATGCTGTTCTTTTGAACATTAAATAATTCAGAATTTCATAATAAACCATTATGTCTTAATTTCCATTATTTTTCCATTATTTCCATTATTCCATGATATCTGACACTTAAGATGGGAGTAATGGCATCAGCTTTCCCATTATGAATGAAATATTTAAATATTAAAATAGAAAACATTTGTTTTAAATAGTTTTTTAATAGATTTCGTATGTCACCCCTTTATGTCAGTGGCCTCAGTACTATTAGTTTATTAGTATTATAAGTGTAATATTAGTGCATCCATACATTAATTCCTATACTCATTCATGAATCAAACCACCCACCCATCCATCCATCCATCCATCCATCCATTCAGATCTCTATCCCTAACAGCTGTGTGTGTTTACTTTGTGCTGCATCTGATGGACGGCAGACTCTCAGGCTGGAGAGTTTGTGTTTAATCTGGAGAGTTATGTGTATAAGAATCCACCACGGGGTATGTACAGACCCATTCCTGTAGCAGGCTAGTCCTACGCCCATCTCAAAGAAACTTTTTTATTTGAAAGTGTGCATTGAGGGTGTATATGTGTAAACATTTTTTCTTTCTCACTACTTGGTGTGCTGTGGTGCCGGTCTATGTTTGTTTAATTCAAGTGCGTGTGTTTATTGCTGCGCTCGTTCTTTTCTACCTCACCAACTTTTCTCTCTTTCCCAATGCTGCGCTTGGTAAGACAAAGGACGTAAGCTTAAAAAGCGTAAAAAACCCTTTAGGAGATCTAAAAAGTATGAACATAAAGCAGGTGGGTGGCCCAGGCGACTAAACGACTGTGATCGTGGCAAATATGAGGAAATAATTTCTATAGCTTAATTCTGTTTGTTGAACCCAATATGTTTGCACAAGTATTAGATTGCAGTATGTATTAGAATGACAAATCGGATGGAGTTATGATGCGGTTACTAAATAATTTTTTTAATTACAGAGAAGCCCCAGGATGAAAAGAAGGACACGTTTGCTGAGAAACTGGCCACACAAGTTATCAAAAATCTCCAGGTCAAAATCACCAGCATTCACATCAGATATGAGGATGATGTAAGTGTTGACTCTCTGCATAGTTCAGCTCGTATTTTTGAACATACATGTTGTATATTAAGGAAGATTTGTGTAATTTGATTATATATTTTCATTTTCCATCTGTGCTTTAGGTGTCAGATCCGCAAAGACCTCTTGCTATGGGCATGACTCTTTCAGAACTCAGTCTACAGGTGCTCTTTCGAAACTCATTCATATACAGTAAATGTCATGAAATGAAGATCGGTTGCAATTGCAATTAATATGAAAGGAGCAGTTTTTATTTGCATGCTCTACTCCTTCAGTACATCCTTAGTTTTTCTCTCTTATAGACAGCAGATGAGAACTGGAAGCCTTGCATTCTAAATGAAGCAGCCAAGATCATCTACAAGGTAAACCACCAGAGTATAAGTCTTATATGTATAATAATAACACAGTCTCATAGTACAGCTGTGTTTGTGTCTAACGTGTGTTTGTATGTAACCTCTAAATAAGCTGGGACGCCTGGAGTGTTTTTGTGCCTATTGGAACGTGAACAGCCCAATCTTCTACAAAGGCTCATGGGAGGAAATAGTGGTAATGTGCCCCTTTTTTTCTCCTAACAGCTGAGCTCTAAAGTGTTGTTTAATTGAGACTACGATGTTGCAAATGGAGCACAACATTAAAAAGTTTAAAGACACCCTCACCCTGATGTTGTTTTAAACCAGTGAGACTTTTGTTCTTCTTCGACACAAATTAAACGTTTGGTTTTTTTAATGATAGATTTGTATGCCTATGGGGTCCAGTAAACCAAAAATAAGATGCTTCATAAGGACATTGATTGTAAAAGTTATCTTTAGGTGGTTTAATCCAGTTCTTCTGAAGAGACACATACAGTAATTGCATATAGATGTTCATTAATGCATATAAGAGCATGTCAAATAGGGTCACCCACACTTGCTTAATGCACAATAATCAATGAGGTTTGTTCTTGCACGTCAGACAAGTGCGATTGAGCTTCCATTTATCATATTCGTTGTGCTCAATAAATATGTGATGATCAGTGTTTATATGTGAAACAAAAAGATCCCAGTTTTCATTCAAATATTTTCATTTGTGTTTTGAATGTGAATGAAAATCTTATGAAATAAAGCAACGTGAGGGTGAGTAATTGCTGACAGAAATATCATTTTTGGATGAACCCACCTTTTCATTTAGAAATCCTTTCATGCCCCGAGGTCGCAAGGAAACAACCCACCTGCTTCTATTTGTGTGTGAATGTGTACAGAAAAGTGTGGGAAGATCTGACAGTGCTTACAGACAACCAGTACAAAATGCTCTTTAGGCAGTGAGTTGCAATTTAATGGGTTAGCAGTTACATCGCAATTACTGTACAAAGCAAAAGTTAATAATAAGTGGTGATAAGAAATTATAGAAGTTCATATGCATTTAATATTTTATAGCTTGTTCACTATTCATTTATGATCATATCAAGAAATGATGTAGTTTATTGTAAATGGCTATACTAAAAATCTTTGATCTTGTTGATGTAAACTCGGCCACTGAAAGCTGTAATGGTTAATCTGTCTGTCTGAGGACTCTTAAGCTGGAGGCATCTGGGTAAACGTTTGATTATCTCTCATCAAGGCATGTGACATCCAAGTAAAGCAGCAATGGTTGAGTTCGCTTGGCCTTCTTCTTAAGATACCATGTATGTTAAATGAGTCAAATAAATAAATAAATTAATGAATAAATAGTTGTTTTTATGGTTGAGCAATGTGTAGAGATATCTGTATTTTAAAATGAGCTCGAAATAGGTTTCAATACATTACAGATTGTATCTGGACAAATGGTTTATACAGTAGTACTGTGACTGTGGTTTGTGATGCACATCCCTGTGTGTTTGAGGGTGTTCTCTATAATCTGCGTGGGGGATTTTATTCTTACTGGTCAAGAGGATATACTCACTTTTGTAAGAGGCCTAAGTACATACTGAATATATTGTGTGGCATAAATATGAACGAGCTGTCCACCTTATTGACTGCGGATGGCTTTTTCATTTACGTTTTCATTTCATTTACATTTTTTGGGAGGCCCCTACAACATGCGTATCTCTATTTTGTGTATGTATGTGAAGTCCAGAGATCAAATAAAAAAATCTGGGATTTATTTATTAATTTGTTTTTTAATCCTGGAAATAGATTCAGCACATATCTTTGATTTATTCTTCAAATTCGTGACAAGCACAAGTTCTCTTAGAAGTATTGTATTATTCTCAAATCATGCTAGATAATATGATCACATTTTCCACAAACCTTTGCAGTTCATGTAGCTCTATTGCTGTGATTTAAAACACATGGGAACACACTACATTCATACTGAGAAATAAAACGTTTTTAAACGTTTTCAGTGGAACTTTTTTTGCAATGAAAATAAAATAAATTAAAAGGAAAAGAACTCAGAGTATAAGTATGCATTCAAATTTAAATTATAGAAAAATATCTCAAATCCCTTTTTGTGTTTGCAGGACAAGCTGAAAGTGGGAATCAGCTCAAAAAACGAGGAACTGCAAGGTTATCAGTACAGTATGTACTTTCATATTGTTACTTATTCTGTATTTTCTTATGCACAGAAAGATCATGGTTATATTTACTATGATCTGGCCTGGAGCTGTTTAGTATGGCTTTGTTAGTATGTTTTGGTGTTGTGATTAACTGAAGAGATACTAAAAGAATAGAAAGAATAGACATGATGACAACATGGATGATGAAAGAATTAATAGAAGCCTTAGAAGAAGTAAATGTTAAATAGTAAATAAGTAATAATGATGTATCATCTTTGGCTGTGTTACCTGCCACAGCTTCATTTTCAAGTGCTATTTACACACTGTGTGATCTCAAATGGTACACGACACACACAAACTCCAGTAATCACAGCGTGTACGATTTCTGCTACAGCCCCACATTTACATATACTAGTAGTTAAACCACAAATGCCAGTAAGAATGCCAATATAGCTACATTTAACATGCAAAGGAATGCACTGAGCTTTTACCAATGAGGTATAATGAAATGATTTTGATGGCTAAAGGATATATGACCAACTTGGCATTAAAAAATCATTGCACCCATCATGATGAACTGATTTGTTTCTTTATACAGTTTTCAAACCCATATTTGCTTCTGCAAGGATGTGCATCAACCCTAATGCTGAAGTTGAGCTAAAATCACCCAAAGCAAACCTGCACCTCGAGGTTCAGAACATCGCAATTGAGATGACCAAGCCACAGGTATACAATATGACCACCATCATGTGTCTTAAGCATTAAGTCCGATTTCAAAAGATTTTTCTTTTGGTTGTTTCTAGTACCTGTCTATGGTGGATCTGTTGGAGTCTATAGACTGCATGGTGAAAAATGCCCCCTACAGAAAGTTTAGACCTGATGTTCCAGTCCACAGAAACGCAAGCCAGTGGTAAGTGCATTGTGTGTTCATATGATAATGTTTCATTTGGTTGATTGATTGGAGCCTGGTATTTCTAATGTGGCCCCTTTGATTGGTCAGGTGGAAATACAGCATCAGCAGTATACTGGAAGTGCATATCAGGCACTTTAACCGAATGTGGGACTGGAAAAACATCAAGAAGCACAGGCACACACTTAAGGCTTACAAAGCTGCATATAAAATCAAACTCACACAGGGCAAAGTCCGAGAAGACATGGAAAAACAGATCCAGGTATGAACTACTGTAGATGAATACTGTATACATTTAAATTCATTGGGTTTTGCACAACAAAGACACAAAATGCGTAAGTTCCAGTTCATTTAAAGGCACAATGTGTCAGATTTTTGTTATAAAATATTCCAAAACCATTTCCAACTTTGTTATATATTTCATGCAGTTGTGTACTTGCGTTATCTCAAAAGGTCTGTAGGATTTGTAAATTCAAAGAAATTCCAGATTTGAATAATGAACTGCCTACGGCAACACACGTGAACAAATGCGGAGGTGGTAGTTATTTTTTGTGCATTTCGATATCATGGATCATGATTACACTCTCCACAATCCCAAAAAAATGTACATGTGTACAAACTTTGGAGGCAAGAAGATATTGGAACAAATAAACAAGAACAAATATTGTGGTTTTTCCAAAATGGTGAGAGCTTTGCGGAAACCTCGGACTGGACAGAGACTTTGTGAAAACGACATATCTAGTGGTGAACACTTACATATTGTGCCTTTAAAGGCATAGGCCTGTTAAAGGCCAAAAATTAAATTTTCTCTCATAAATGAACTGTTTCAGGCTTTAAATCCGAGAGCTTTCTGACCGCCTATAGACAGCAGTGCAACTGACACATTCAGTGTCCAGGAAGGTAGTAAGGGCATGAGGATGAGTAATTAATGACAGAATTTAAGTTTTGGGTCACTTTAAATTGTTATGCTGAAATAATTTATAATGATTTTAAAAAATGTTTGCTATTTGTTTAACCTTACTTTATTGTGGGGGGGTTTTCAGGAGCTGGAGAAAGCTCTGGATGTGTTCAACATTGTACTGGCCAGACAGCAGGTTCAGATGGAGGTATGAAAAAATCAAAACGGAAACCATATCGTAACAAAGAGTTTTTTATATTTTTCAACCGGTGTAATAAGTTAACTTTGTCTCTCTCCACAGGTGGTTCGGTCAGGACAGAAGCTGGTGGCTAAAAAGGCTGTCACTCAGAAACAAAGTGGAGGAGGCTTCTTCAGCAGCTTTTTTGGCAAGAAAGAAGGGAAGAAGAAAGAGGAAGAGGAAGATAAGGAGCCTGAGAGTAAGAGTTAATCTTTAAAATAATTAAAGATAATTAATAAATGCAAATTTTTTTTATGTTCATGTAATCTTTATTTATTTTTTTTTATTTTTATTTAATTTTTTATTTTATTTTATTGTACAGGTATTGATTCCATCATGACTCCTGAAGAGAAAACGAAACTCTACACAGCCATTGGCTACAGCGGGAGCTCTCATAACCTTGCCTTACCAAAACATGTGAGTGGAAAATACTCTGTACTACTACCTTGTAAAGTCACAGACACGTTACTGTAGTTCTAAAATGAATAAGCAAAATATTGCTTTAATGAAAAAAAAGGTTTCACATGGACAAAAAATTTATCAAATACTTCATATCCTGCTTATGCTGGACACATACTCACATGTTTATGTATATTTGTTTTTATGTGCAGTATGTAGCTGTGATTGTCAATTTTAAACTGTTGAGCACCTCAGTAACATTCAGAGAGGAGCCAGGCGTTCCAGAGATACTCAAAGTGCAAATGATTGACCTCAGTACATCCATCTCACAGAGACCAGGAGCACAGGCCATCAGGTATGTACAGCATTACACTTACTTGCAGGGAGACCCTTGGCATTGGCCATCAAATATATAAATCTATAGAGCTATATGTAAAGTATAGGCTTCAGTTGTGGGAAATGTGTGTTGTGTAGGGTGGAGGCTAAGCTGGAGCACTGGTACGTGACTGGTCTGCAGCAGCAGGGGGAGGTGCCGTCTCTCATAGCCTCAGTCGGAGACTCTGACTCCTCTCTGCTCAGCGTGCTGTTTGAGCTCAATCCAGAGAACAGCACCGCTGACCAGCTCCTCAGAGTCCACTCGCAGCCTGTGGAGATCATCTATGATGCTGTAAGAGACACACAAACACACTGTAGATATAAACACACACATATATGAATGTGTGTGTGTGTGTGTACAGTATATGAAATACATTGTTCTTAATGTGTAATATATATATATATATGTATATATGTATGTCTATTTATGTGGATGCTGATATTGTTATGATTATAATTACCGTTCTTGGTGTGAACAGGGCATTACACCAAAAATGACTCCTATTTACTGTTCCTTTGGTTGTGTTGTAGCTGACTGTCATCAGCATCACAGAATTCTTTAAGACAGGGAAAGGAGTTGATCTGGAGGTCATCACCTCAGCAACTCTCAGCAAACTTGAGGAGATCAAAGAGAAGACAGCCAGTGGTAACCCTCTCTTCATTTCCCATCATCCCCACAGAAATGTTGTCACATTAAGAGAGTATGTGAGTATCTTTAACACTTTCCTCTTTGTCTTTATCTGAACCCAGGCTTGTCTCATATTATTGAGACACGTAAGGTGCTGGACTTGAGGATCGATTTAAAACCCTCCTACCTGCTGCTGCCCAAATCTGGGTTCTATGATAGTAAATCAGATCTCATGATCGTTGATTTCGGTTACCTGCAGGTGATGGAAGAAAGTAAAAAATATTTACTGTGAGAAAGAACTGTTTCTGTCAGTAACATCTGACTGTAAATATATGTGTGTGTGTTTGAAGTTAAACAGCGTAGACCAGGGCAGCCATCAGCAGATATCTGCCAGTTTCTCATCACTGGAGGAAATCATGGATAGAGCCTATGAAAGATATTCCTTGGAGCTCCGCAGTGTCCAGATACTCTACAGCAAATCAGGTAAACACAATACTACACAGGGAAGAAACCAAACTTCCTCCGCAAACTGTTTTTCACAAAACGTCTATTCTTTTTGAAGGAGAGAAATGGAAAAATGCTCGAGTTAAAGGCTTCACGCATCAGCACATCCTGCAGCCGATGGACATCACACTTCAGCTTGCTAAATGTATGGTGGACAAAGATTCCCGTATGCCCAGGTTAGCCCTCACTCTCTGTCGAGTCTCCCTCTTAATCCGCATGGACAAAGTCCCACATGCACTGAGGCCTGTTCATTTCCAGGTTCAAAGTATCAGGAGAGTTGCCGTTACTCCATGTTAAGATTTCTGATCAGAAGCTCCAAGGTGTTTTGGAGCTGGTGGACAGTATTCCTCTCCCTCAGACTACCTCAAGCCCTCCTAGCACCCCCACAGAAAAGGTCAGAAAACACAGAAACGCAGTCTCTCTGTACTGGCTGATGTGTTGCTTCCTCTCACACTTAATAAGTCATGACTCATGAATAGTAGTTTCCTGGTAGGATGCCACAGGTATTTGATACTGTTATCGTTGCTGTTGTGTTTTTGAAAGCCATGAATATTTCAAGCCCATGAAACTAATCGCAATGTACTTGTTGCTTTCATAGTCATGTGCTAAATCTGAAGTGCTGCTTGCTTATATAGTTAGTTAGTGAAGTTGTTCTGTGAGCGTGCTTCAGTCTCCACAGATTACTCAACACAGGAAAGACATTATCCACAATCAGCATCACTGTCTCGCATCTTATTAGTCAACTTTCTGCCTCAACGAGCAAGAAAAGGCCCTTACTGGTTTACTTTGCTAAACAAATGTTAAAGGATGTTCTAGATGTTATCTTCTAGTACATTTAAATGTACAAATACCCTTCAAAAGTTTGTGTTTTAAGAATTTACACTTATGAATACTTGCTGAAAACATTTCTTCAGCAAAGGCTGCATTACATGAATAAATAATAATTAAAAAATACCAATTTAAAATAAATGCTGTCTATTCATTAAAAATAAAAATCTTCCAATGCTTATGTCACAGCTTCCACAAAAATATAATCATTGATATAATAAGAAATGCTTCTTGACACTGCATCAGAATGATTAGTAGAGTACAATCACTGGAATAAATTAAATATATTAAAATAGAAACGTAAATTAATTACATTTGTAATTATACATAAAAAGTTTTACTGTTTATACTGTGTTTTATAGCATAGTATACGTCTTTAAAAAATCCTTAAAAAAGAAAAAAGAATATAATTAAAATCATTTATAATTAAACAATTAAAATTGACGTTTTTCAAACTGCTTTCTTACACAAATGTTACCAATTGAATACAATGTAACAAAAAATTTAATGTTGGTGTGAGCTTTCTGCATATGTACAGGAAGTAAACAGAGTGAGTGACATACCATATAATTTCCTGTTGTTTGAATCATAATGGTATTGTTCTTCTGAAGGTTTTGGGGATGCCGCTGTCTGATGCCAGGCCAAAGGTTTTGGGTTTAGACCCCACAGTTCTGTCCTATACAGTGGAGTCAGGTCAGAATTCAACTACAGTAGATGCTCACACTTAATTACAGACAAAGAAAAATCCGCACAATTCCTTTGTCTTTAATTGACACTATTCATATGGTGAGACACATTTTCTAACATGCACACAGTTTATGTTGTACATGTGTGTTCAGACTCTGAAGAAGACACCAGTGAGAAGTCTGCCGATGAAGACTCTCTCAGATCAACCTTAGAGGAACTGACCGAAGTGCAGTTTCAGTTTGAAGTCAAAGCAGTACGTTCTTCTTCACCGCTTTGTTTACACCATGCCACAACCATTTGTTATGAGTGGGCACCAGAGGCCCAAATTTCATGAAAAAAATCATTCAGCATTTCATCAGTTGTTGACAACTGTTTTGTGTATGATTCCTGTTTGTGTTTGTGTGGACCATTGTGCGTTTCGATGTGAAGTGATGTCTATATATGTGTGTGTTTGTGTAGGTGTTGTTGGAGCTCACGAGGCAGGCTGCCCAGGAGGATGTGGTATTGGCTTTTAATGTGTCTCAACTGGGTGCAGAGGGCAAGATAAGGACCTTTGATCTCACCGTCACATCTTATCTGCGCAAGATCAGCCTGGACTACTGCCAGATAAAAGGTAAACACACAACGTGTGATCAAGCTTTTGTTGTTTTAAGTGCTTCGGTCATGTTGTTTCAGAGATGCCGTTGCTCTCATTCTTGTGTGTATGTGTTTCAGATGAGCAAAATCAGCCACTTCATCTAATTACCTCTTCAGACAAGCATGGCTCTGATCTATTGAAAGTGGAGTACATCAAAGTAAACATGCTCATTTAGTTTATTAAACCCTATATAAAGGACTCTCTTAATTGGGTTGTTTTAGCAGAATGGTTTAATTTGTGTTGGTCTTTATGGCTTTTTTATGTCCTTCAGGCTGATGTCAATGGACCCAGCTTCCACACCATATTTAATAATACAGAACAGACATTAAAGGTATGTTTACAGTTTAAAGTTTACAATTCCTAAAATGAATGCCAGCTATCCTACAAATTATTTGTTAACTTACTCAGTTCATATATTTATTCATTAATTCATTCAGTTATTCTACTATTTTAAATGCAAAAATGTAAAAGTAAAATATTTGTTTAGAAAAATGTTTTCAATTTATTTAAATGTAAAATATTTGATATGTATATAAGAGCTGTTGAACAACTAATTACATTATTAACTGCATCCAAAATATTGTTTTTTGTTTCTGTAATATACTGATTGTGTGTACTGTGTATATTTATTAAGTATGTGTAAATACACCTACCTGAAAATATTTATGTATTTACATGTATACAGGTCCTTCTCAAAGTTCATTATTTTCTGTAATGTACTGATAAACATTTGACTTTCATATATTTTAGATTCATTACACACAACTGAAG
>JAUMHQ010012777.1:0-13296 GCA_032361165.1 Enteromius paludinosus | reverse complement strand
ATATAATTTAAAGTGCTGTAGATTCATTGCATCCAGAATAAGATTTTCTTTACATACTATATGTGCTTATGCTGTGTTTATTTATTATGTTGATATTAAAAATATTAAAAGTATTTACATATAAATGCATTTCTATATTTATTTTCTTATATTTTATATTATATATAAATATATTTAATATATAAACATAACATATCTTCATTTAATATACTCATTTATATTTACTTAATAAATAAACACAGTACATACAAATAAATCATGTAAAGAAAAACTTTTATTAATCGCTTGACAGCACTATATATATATATATATATATATTTATTTTTTTTTATTTTTTTATTTTTTAACAAAAAATAAGGTTTATGTCAATCTTTGTGTACTTGAGCAGATTTTGTTCTCAAACAGAATCTATTGTATTTATTTATATATTTGAGAGCAATATATCCGACACACTATAACTGTTTCAACCAAAGGTTCTGATACATACAGGACATACAGTATAACGCTGAAGGTCACTATTTCAGCTCCAGGTGGACCAAACCACTTCCAGCCTTTAAATTCTTTTAGAGTTTAAAAGGGTCATTCAACTTATGTCCATTTTTTGGTCTCATAGCATGAACGGACATTTAGGTTAGCCTCCTGTTATACTCTAAAATGAGAGCGAATAGTGGTGCCTGTATCTGTGCAGTCAGTGCAAACTTTGCTTAACAGCCAACCGAACGAGTTTGTAGGGATTTTAAGATGTAATAAATGATTTGAATAATTAAGTAACTGCATTACTTTAGAAAAGCTGTTTAAACACAATATTGAGAATGGAGTTGGTAACTAGTCATTAATTACTTTTTGAAAATAACTTACCCAACACTAGTAGAGACTATATCAGTCTGAACACAGTCCATGCATGGAGCTCTTCTAACGACAGTAGTGACATGCGATGAATGAAAGAGCAGTGGTACGTGAGGACAGGATTTGAGAGCCACTGTCCTAAAACACTTGATGACCAATTCTTGGTCATCAGTTAGGAATCTGGGTGTGCTTTTGGATAGCAATCTTTCCTCTGAAAGCCACATTGCTTGCTTTGTAAAACCACATTTTCCCGCCTTAAAATCAATCTAAATGACGACCTGTGCTTTCGGTGTCAAATGCAGAAATGTTAATGCATCCATGACCTCAAGGCTAGACTGTCGCCATACTAGGTGGTTGTTTTGTGCCCTTAAACATACTACAGCTGGTCCAAAATTCAGCAGCTATAGAGTTCTTAATAGAACCAGGAAGTGTGTCCATATTAGCTTGGTTCTGTCAACTCTGCACTGGGTCCCTGTATAAACACCTTTTTTATTTCACTATATGATTTGTGATTAGACGTTATGGGACGTTGTTAGACGTTAAGACTAGTCCTAGATTAAAATAAATGTTAAGAGCGGTCTAAACTGGAAAAGGCTTGCATTGAGATATTTTAAAATACATTATTGCCATTGTTTGGTCTTAAAATGCTCACAGATAATGCATTTTTGTAAAACATGTTTCTAAAAGTTCTTAAATGTCCTAAATTAGCAAAGGTCTAGTCCTGGCTTAATCTAATCCCTATCCGGGAAACCAGCCCTAGAAGTTTAAGATTAAATGTTTGTTAAAATAGCAATGAAGACTGTTGGGAAAAAGCAGTATTTGTCCCTTGAGTCTCAGGGAAGCACAGAAGATTTTAGATGATCCATGCATGCACTGCATACAAAGTATGAACTGCTGCCTTCTGAAAGACAGTATAGATTCCCAATGTGTAGATATGATGAATAAAGGTGTGATGATGATTGAATAGGAATTATGTATATATTGTGTCAACCTTTATTACTTTTTAATCCAATTATCTTGCTAATGTATGCACCTTGAGTCCAAGACAAATTTCCCCTTTACGGGACAATATAGTGTATTTCATTCATTCATGTATTTGTGTTATGATGCTTTGCCTCTTTTTTAGGGTTACCTTTTAACATTCTGTCAACAGTCTACAGATGAAAAACAGCCCTTTTTGGCTAATTCTGGCCCATTTTACAGTGATATTGATTCATATGCATTGCCCCTGAAAACAAATAAACCAAACTAAACTACGAAATGCAAGATTTAAAGTCAGAATGGTGGGAGTACTTTACAGCTCGCAATTCTGACTTCATCTCTAGCAATTCTGTGAGAGTTTGTATCACTCAATTCTAAGAAACAAAAGCCAGTATTAGGGTTGGGTCGATGGCCGATTGACATCACGATGGTGAGCCGGCATCGCGATGCTCCGCCCTGCCGTAGCAGCAGCAACCAGCTCGCGAAAAACACACCTAATCTATGGCGGCAAATCTACGCCATTAATAAGTGAGTGCACCACTGGTGCTGGCGAGCGCAATTCAAGCACGATCACTCCTGCGCTCAATCCTCTCTCACCTGCTCGCGTGAACACTGTTTTGTCAGTCGTGGGGCGGGGCTTGGTGTTTTATTTACAACTAACCCCCCCCGCTGGCTACAGAGCGACGACGATGTCATCGTCCATCGCGATGTTACACATTAGACATCGTACGATGCCAAATTGGCCGACATCGCCCAACCCTAGCCAGTATTGCGAGATAAAAAGTCACAATAACCTTTTCTAAACATTTTTATTCAGTGGCATACACGGGCTTCCAGATATAGAGCTAAAACAGCAGTGTGTTATCTTATGGAAACTTATTTCTAACCAAACAAATGAGGGCAACTCAAACCAATTGAGGAAACGGATTAACTCAAACCATTTAAGTCTCCAACTAAAAGTTATGAGTACACTTCATTTATTTCAGTTGAGTTCACTAAAAAGGTAAACATTGCAGTTCAGTGATTAACCGACCTCATGCACGGATACTTCCTGGTTTTAGATAAGCCAGCTCAGTCATTTCCGTCCATCTATACAGTGCCGTTAGAGAAGCACAATTTGCTTGTTTGTTGTTTTTACATAATCCATTCAAAATTAGAAGAAAAGACTGAATCATCCAACGAGTCGATGTCAAAATAGAGCTGATTCAGACTAAATTCAGACTAGCAAGGAATCAAATACCTTTAAATAATTGAGCATTATCAATTTAATGACTTATATATTTTATACTTCAGCGTGATAAAGTACTAAATGACTTTCTGTCAGACGTCTACAGAACATCTTATAGGCTTATCTTCATCTTATGTCTCCGCCATCTTGGATTTCCAGAGTGTGTGCATAGATATTGGAGCCCTCCAAATATTATCTTCTATATCCGTTTAAAGGATTTATAATATCACTTCACATGCAAATAGGGTCTGCACCGCTATCATTACTATACTACGAATGCTAACTGAGCCGGTATTTGAAACGAACACTCACACTTGAGCACAGCTACACAATCCATATTTTCCTTATGAATTATGTAAATGTACATTACTTAGTTCTCGAAACTGTCTTGTATTACATTGATTTTTAATTATTTTATTTGTAAAATAAATATCTTACATATCCATGTCTCAATTGTGTTAAAACATCAGTTTTTCACATATATTAATATTTTACGTAGTTAACTCTGCATGAAAAAGGTTTGTAAAGGATGCAACTAATACATGACACCGGTGCAAACACCGATCTGCTATTTAATGCCAACCTAACATTATTACATTAAATTGTACGGTTACAGTTATGAATCATGTTTTCAAATAAAGTTAATAAAACATAAATGCAGAAACCTTATGCGAACCATACGATCTTATAAACAGCAGTCAGAACCAAATGAACTCTCTGAAAATGTACAGCATTGCAGAATTGAGGGGTTTGTGTTTGAATGAATAGATCCCGTGGACGGACACTGAACCGCATAATCAACAGAAGAAACAATAAAGCAATCTCAGCATTGTATGTAAGGAGGACGTTTTCTCATGTCTTTAATATAACACTATCCGCTTTAACAAAACATTAATCGGAAAAAACATTAATTGTACCTATCTAGGCAAGTTCTGTATGAAATCTTTCCTTACAGTAAATGCAAAAGTATGCACGCACACGCCCATTGAGAACTAGCTTGGATTTAGATGTTGATTTATAGTTTCCTTTGATGTAACCATGCTACAGATCAGTGTGTGCGGGCTCTTGAACCTTTCCTTCTGCGCTAGTTCTTTCCTCCTCTGTTGTAACCATGTGTTCCTGACACGATACAAAGGTGTTGTTTGTTAAGTATTGATGATGACAGTCATCAGATAGTAAGCTGATCTCATTTGGAGTTCTGGAGTGAATAATCAGCGCTCGACATACCACGACTGAGGTGAGCCCCCAACTGCTGTGTGTTCACGGTGTGTGTGTGTGTGTGTGTGTGTGTGTGTGATCACTGCTGTTTGTGTGCACTTGGATGGGTTGAAAAATGAGCTTATTACACGGCTTCTTGCCCCAAAAGTAAATTATAAAACAATAAATTAATAATATAATACAATAATAAATCATTGTTTTAACCTGGGAGTCAGTCGAGTCATCTTCTGTCCACTGCTTTTATAACAAACCTTGGAATGTGATGACTGACCAATCAGAATCGAGTACTCCATGAAGCCGTGTAATAAGTAAACTTAAAAGCAACAACAAAAGCACTATGCTAAAGAATGCTATCTCCATGCCATCATTAAAAACCACCTGCTATGCATGCACATGACATGAACCTTTTCCCAAAATAACATTTTTGTTGTTTACATGGAGATGATACAGATGCACATGCCATACTCTTTCCTGCACAATCACAGGTTGGCTATCATGTGGACTTTAACATCTCTGGGAAGGGCAGTGGTTACATTTAAATAAAGTTTAATTGATCAAAGGTATTACTAGGAACAATTCGGTTATTCTTGACGTTTTTATCAATAAATTTGGAAAAAACTACAGCTGCCAAACTCTAATGTAGTCTGGGACGCAGCTTAAACGAACAGTTCCTTACTTTCAAACAGGTTACAACATTATTGTACATCAGAGGATATGTTGAAACTTAAAGTACAACTTACTGTGCTTATAAGCGCTTTTAAACATCGGTGTAACAGTGTGACATTTACCTCAGGAAAACAAAACCGTCGAATCACATCACTAAAATCAGAAATACATTCGGCCTATACATTTGTGTCGAATATAAACAACTATTTAAATGAGTTTCCCAGTTTCACAGACAAGGCTTCGACTGATTTCAAAATATATCATCCTTTATTTTGTCCCACAATGCACGCCAGTTATGTTGTTTTTTTTTCTATGGCACGTTTATAAAAATGACTTACACGTCCTAATTGAACTATGGACTTATCCTGACTCTGTCTCTGAAAACCAGGCCTATTTCTCAAGAATTAGGCATGTCATGAAGTAAGCTTTTTATAAACAATAAAAGTTCACTATGTAGCCTAAATTATGTTCTGCACTCAAACGCATTAAACTGAAAGATCATTTATAATAATATTATGATGTTGTAAACATTTTATTAATTTAATTAAGGGCATTATGTGAAAAATTATAACGTTTCGAAAAAACTGACATTATATTAGAGTAAAAATCTAATCTTTATTATAACGCTATGTGCAGTTCTTACTCCACTGGAGGGAAACGTAATCAGTTACAGGAAATATTCATTATTTTGAACTCTGTCAGCCTGAGAAGAGGAAATACTATTAGGAACTACATTTTATGGGTCGACGTCAGTGCCCCTTTTCCTTACCTTCCCTTTTCTTGATGAGACATAGTCTGTCTACCGAATGTCTCTATGTAAAATACCCCGTCATCTACAACTATTTATGTCCTTAAATGCTTGGTTTTTGGTGTTGACAGCTTATAAAAAACATAACTCTGTTAATTGACAGCGAGTCTTGTTTTACCTGAACTTGGCAGAGCTAGGTGCTGATGGCGTAGACATACTCCTGGCTTTAGTTCTGTTCTTCAACACTTTTCCATGGAAGGACTCCTCTGACTTCAGCGTCCACTTAGACTCCACCGAATCCTCCATCTGGATGAAAAGATGGAGCAACACAGCAAAACATGAGTGAGGTCTTAGTTGGGTTGGGTCTCTAAGTGTAGTGTGTTATGTACTTTTTAACTTTTATAATAATGTGAAAATGACAAATGAACCACTAGCAATGTAAATATGAAGTTAACAGTTACTTCTTAAGACAGAAAGACGCCCTACAACCATATATGGGCACTATTTCTGGCATTCTAGTTACTATAAACACACAAAAAAATAAACTATGAGAGAAGATATGAAGAGTGAGCTTTTATTATTACGAAAACCTTGAGGTTTGCACGGATTGTCTTGTCTTTAACAGCATTTTTGTCACGATCCGAATACTAAAGCATGCACCTGCTGGCCACAATCCTGTACACGTCATAACACGCCATCGCGATAGTTTTACGGAGTATGTTATGAAATAGATGCATTAAAGCGTAGGTTAAGTGCATTAGCCGCTAATGTGGCAGTACCTCATTAGACTTGATCACGATCCTCTCAAACAAACAGAATATTAGCCCACTGTATGTCTAGCAATACAGCACACGTTATCCCCTTCGACTGTGAAGATAGAACATTAATACTTCCATTGCTGTGTGTTTCTGGACGGAGACAGGGCTAACCGGTTCAACAGTCTCTGCTCAGCTGTCATCTGTCCGCGAGCTCAACACTTCCTGGAGACGACATCAAACCTGCGCCCATTGGATTATACAGAAAGGCGGGTCTTGCTTTGAGTAATGAATATTCATGACTTAAAACTTAATAATGGCGCAATGAGCAAATGAGTTAAAAAAAAAAAAAACTCAGAGCGTGTTTGAAATAGGCTAACTTTAGCAAAACACAAACCCAGATCAATTAAAGTATTTATAACTGCAACAGGAGATCTCCAAAATGGGGCGGGAAGCAGAAACTACCATATGGGGGCGGGGTTTCTTTGCGCAAAGATTTCCACCATTGGCTGACTGCAGCCAATTATTGGTTTACATTTCAAAATAAAATTGGATGAATTGAAATTTCTGCGTTTTTGAGTATTGTTAAATTGTGGTACTTTTGCTTGAGTAAAATAAAACAAGTATTCAACTTCAAAGCTGCTTGGGCACTTTTCCAACTGCTGGGGTGGAGCCCTGTGCTTTAGCCAATAACAGACAGGTCTGACTCGGGTGGAAAACCAATCAAAACTTCCAGTTCAGCTGCGGGGGCGGGCCGTTTAAACCGCTTTGCTTTGACTGTCATTGTCGTTTTGTATCAGCAGCGCTATGCTTTGATTTTAAATCGTAATTGCATCATCAACTCAGGTTGATATTATTAGACAGCAGTAAATAGAAACGTGGTTGACAGAAGGACGCAGTTATTGCACGGACGGAGGCGCAAGAACAATGTATGTGTATAAAATACATGCACACAGTTTAGGTCATTTAGGTCTTTTTAACAGTGCAGTTAAATTAATGTCCCAGACTAAAATAAGAGTGCATGTATTTTTTACGTGCATCTGTCTAATAGAATGACAGTTCATCAATCGGATGCATTTACATTACATTTTGTATGTTTTGGAATATATTTTGCATTCTCAAGCCTAGGTAATGTACCTGCTTGTCCACCTTTGTTATTATATTATACTAACCTACACTTTCAATGGGATTTTTAAAACATTTAAGTCAAGAAGACTCACAAGCTGTTCGCACAAGTGTTGATTAGCCTGTTTATTTTTATTCACATTTAGCGAACTATGTAATATTTTGCAACAAGGGGATTTATGTATATATTTAGTTATTTTTCTTACCTTATTAGAATAGAAATTAAGAATTGACAAGAATTGGAATCATTAAACTTCAAACAATGTCCAATCTTACTCATACCCCACATTAATCTTTACTGGCCCCTTTCTGTTCACACTGTTCTTTTAAACCTCCACTTACCCTCCTTTGCTTTTGCCCTTGTCAAAAACAACCACATGCAGTAACACACATGAATGTACTTTTCCTGGCAACATGGATGGGTAGTAAGTATGCTTGCTTAATAGTGTCAAACATGACAATTTATGAGACTAATATTAATGTTTTGCTCCAAAATCACTATATAACACCAGTCGTGTTTGAAACAGTTAGCTTCTGTGTTTCCATGTTTCTTATCACAGTGAGACAGACTGAAATTCTATACTGCGATGCAAGCTACGTCAATTAGTGTTGCATTGCAGTTGTGTGTTTATTGTCTTCCACGTTTAATCAGTCAAAGCGTCTCTATCTGCATGTTATTCAGCTATAGATATATCTGATGCATTTGTCCATATAAGAGATTTCCTGGCTTTCCGTTGTGAAATAGACATTACAGTACATTACAGTCACAAAATACAGTCAGCCACCAAAATTGCTAGCGGATGGAGGCAGATGTGCTGGCTTTAAGTGTGCCTTTAACTTCGATCAGCATAGTCCAGTAGCCAGGCAGACATCAGTGCTCTCTGGAGCTGGGTCATAACTTCAACCGTTCCAGGGTTGAAAATCCTGATTTTTCAGGTCAAGCCATGCGACGTGGGCAGACACCTCCTTCTCTCTGCTCCAGCAGCAGGAACATCAATGAGCAGAACAACTCTGTGGAGGAAGAGGAAGGCAGCAGAGTTTTAAACACAAGAGTAAGGGCTGCCCCGTACCCAGCAACCTGCACGAAGAGAGTACACTCAGTGTGGGCAGCTCAGAAAACATTTGGGCACACCAGGGTGGGCAGCTTCTACTTCTAAATTGGTTTGTTTTAGAGCACTTTATGACTTTTCTTTATTTGAGAACATTTATTTGCCCTCATAAAGGTTCCATTATTAGATCAAAACCTTAAAAAATATTGGAAACCTTTGGAAAATATTGACCAGTTTGAGTTGAGAAAGTGTTTCCAAGATTCTGAGCAGGATTCTAAGATAGACCAGGAATGGAGAGAGAACCTCCGGAAGAAGTTATCGCCACACATGGACAGCATTTAAAGGGTTAATTCACCCCAAAATGACCTTCGTTTATCTTCAGAACAGAAATGAAGATATTTTTGATGAAATCAGAGAGCTGTCTGAACCCTCTATAGACAGCTGAAATGATCCCAGATTCAGAAACATAGTAAAAACACAGGTAAAACAGTCCATGTGACATCAGTTGTTCCACTTCAGTTTTGCGATGCTACAAAAAGAACTTTTTGGTGAAAAAATAACAAAATTTACTCTTCTCCTGTGACTTACGTCTTCCTTTTTGTTTTCTTTGCACACACACACAAAAAAACCCTCCTATCATCACAAAACTGTAGTTGAGCCACTGATGTCACATGGACATGGTTTTACAATTTGGATAATTTCAGTCATGAAGGGACAGACAGCTCTCTGATATCATCACAAATATCTTAATTTGTGTTCTGAAGGTGAATGAAGGTCTTATGGATGTGGAAAGACACGAGAGTGAGTAATTAATGACAGAAATCTCATTTTTGAGGGAACTAACCCTTTAACTTGCAAGGATCAATTGTTTACAACAATAGACATATTTGTTAGACTAAAAGTATTATTAATTCAGGGAGCAAGAGATCCACAGTCTTGTTTTTGGCTCGTGACAAAGAGCAAGTTAGCGGTTGGCGTTTCTTTGGCCTTTTCTGAGAAAGGCCTTGTGCAATGGCTTCCTCTCTCTTATTTCTCCACCGGACAGCTTAAGTGCAAGTCTGCGGCTGCTAAGAAAACCACTGAGAAATAGTCTTTACAGATGCAATGGCACAGAAATATTTTCCTCCTTTTCCTTCCTTTTTTAAACAGCACACATTTCCCTCTGCACTGCTTTAATAAACTTAAATAAACTTTCTTGTTCTGTTGTATCAGAAACTGTGTGAACAACATAGTGAGGAATGTATAAAGAGGGCCTTGCCGTGACCATTTTATCACATGCCACCTGCACTGACCACCAACTAGCACCAACCGCTTGCAGACAGAGCAGCTGACTGGAGAGATACTGAAGGGCTTCAAGGACGGCAGGGAAACACTGAGCCTCCCCTTTGGTGGAACAGGAGAGGACATTCATCTGGGACACCCAAAAGCAGCACAGCCAGGAAGTATTAAAAGGGAGGACTCGCACTTCCACATCCCTGGAGCCCTTTCATAACCACCTCAACCGCTTCAGTGATATTTTATGAACTGTTGACTAGTCTGGGGTGCTAGTGCTGTAGGAGCTGAGTGCAGTGTTTGACACAGTTGATCATGCAAATCTCATTTTACGATTGCAGTATTGTGCAGGCGTTCAGGGAGATGCTCTGAAATGGTTTCAGTCGTATCTCTGGAACAGACACTTTTCGGGTAATATTGGAGAATTTATGGCAGGTGCAGCTCCTTTCTCCTGCGGTGTTCTGCAAGGCTCTATCCTTGCACCGATTTTATTCTCATGTGTATATGCTTCCTCTGGCGTCAATATTTAAGAAATATTTCATTTTGTTGTTATGCTGATGATACCTAGATTTATCTGCCACTGGAATCCAACAAGAGGGGCATTGACGCTCTATTGGCGTGTCTTGCTGACATGAGGGCTTGGATGTCCGTAAGTCTCAATGAAAACAAAACTGAGATTATAGTTTTTGGATGCTCAAGAAGCCTTTAGCCCCTCTTGCTCAGATTTTGGTCAGTTCTCTCCACGTGCCAAACCTTTAGTGAATTAACAAGCTCCAGCCTGGATCCAGAACACTTAAGAAGAGATGATGCCCACCCCACAGAGGACTTCAGATGATGCCAACCCCGAAACAACACACAGCACTACCGAACTCATCTCAGGCCCGTCTTCAGATGGTAGGTTATATAAACATAATTTACATGTTTAATATATTTTATAATTAGTTGAGCGGGTGTATTCCCTCTTTGACAGATGAACAGCATTTACTACAGAACATTTACAGGGACATGGGGACAGCTTGAAGGCAGGCCTTATGCAAAAACAAGGATTTTCTCTTGGATTCTGTGAATATTGTTGCGTTTGGAGTCGCTGGCCAAACTACAAAACAGCAGTTTCTTTTCTTCTGAAGTGGATCTGAATGACTTTTGTGGTGCCTGTCTGTTTGTGGAAGGATCATTATTGCTATTTAAACTCAAGTGTGGGTCAGGTTTCTAAAGCTTTGCTTGTTTTAGCCTACAATTCAGTTGTACTGTACACACACATTGAATACGTTTATCTGAAAACACCAGTATTTCTTTCAATGAAATTTACAGGTTGTGCCCAATTGTGTGATTTCTTCCAAGAAAGAACCTTTTAAATGAACAAATAGCTGTCACACATCACTCTTTTTGTTGTCTTTTTTTTTTTTTTTTTTGGCCACGTGTCTGAAAGTAGCTGTTGTGTTTCTGACAGAAAGGGCGTTTTGAGCAAATTATTTAAAAATATCTAATTTCCTTCTTAATAATGACACTTATTTCTTCAACACACTCATTTCTTCTACACACCACACTTCACTCAAACGTGTCTTCTTTCAGAGGTCATGAGCTGAGAGTGTCTTGAAGACTCGTACTCGTACTAACCTGCAACACCTGTGCACTGCCACCCCATCCCACATCAACCCAGACCCAAAACCTCCAGGAGAGGGTGCTACAGACACAGAGGAAATGTATTTCATCAAAATGTTACTTTGACAGAGATCTTCAAATACAGTGTTGCCAGTAATCGAAAGATTTTACATAGTGTACTATATACATATACACACTACCAGTTTTGATCAGTAAGGTTTTTAATGCTTTTTAAATAATTATTTTCTGCATTTATTTGATTCAACATACGACAGTTGAACTGTCAAATATTATTACTATTTCAAATAATAGCTTTTTATGTGACTATATTTTATATTTATTCCTGTGATCAAAACTACATATTCAGCATCATTACTCTAGTCACGTGATCTTTATCATTACAGTAATACGTTGATTTGCGCTTCGAGAAACGTTATTATTGTTATTATCAAAATTAAAAACATTGAGGACATTTTTTCAGGATTGTGTGATGAATAGAAAGATCCATAGATCAGCATTTATCTGAAATAAAAAGCTCTTGTTGCAAAATTATAGGCTATACTAAAAACTCTACATGTATAAAGCATATTCTCTTTTTATGTTTTTGTTTATTTCGTTAATATGCTCGTTTGCTTACAGTTTTTAAATAATGCCAAAGGAGCAAGAAAGATTACTATCAACATTAACTTTTAGACAAAATAAAAAAAATAAATACATAAATATCGGTGTTTTGTTGGCTCAAAAAGGCTAATTTAAAAGTTATTTATAAAAATGTACGAACTGTAGTTTCGAAAAGCCCTCTTTTCTTAAAGTATTTTCCCGATAATACGCATTATAAAACCCTAATTAAATCTACAAATTTCTATCATCTCAGCAGCGTGTGTTCCTGTTACGTCATCGTCGGGTGGCGCTGATTGGCCGCGGAGCGCAAATAACCCCGCCCACACCCGAGGCACGCTTGCAGGGCGCTGAGCGTGCGGAGAACAGCAGAAATGATGGAAGTTTGATCTCTCACCACTTCAACTTGTTCATTTACATAAACGTGGCATGAACAACAAAACCGACAGAGTGCAGCTTCAAGGAAAATAAACAAGTGAGATATGGTGGACAAAATTGACGGGATTGACTTCTCCCAAAAACATTTTGGAGCGACAGCCAATGGTAAGAGTTGTTCTTGTTTTAATTCTGAAACGTTTTATTATAATGGAGACTTCTGTGTAATTTGATTTGAGTTTAATCCCCGTGATGGATAACTTCAAGTGTCATTTTCCCTTTCGGCTGATTTAAAATGGTCCCATCACCAATGATTGTGTATGTGTAATGTATCAGTTACAGTATTTACAGTAGGAACGATGAGGTCGAATGTTTCTTTCTTTCTTTTTTCTTGCTTTCGGTGAGAAAGCAGGAGAGGAGTCAACAGCAGGAAAGTTTTTATTTGGACATGGGTCACTGGTCTTTAAGTGCTTGTAAAATGTGAACTTTTGAACTTGGGGAAGCTGCATTCCCCATCCAACAAATTCTAGGATCATTAAAGAGTTTGTGGCCACAACCTGGTCATTACAGCTTTATCTAAACAGCCTCCTTATCTGTACCACACCACCCAGAAAATTATCAATTAAGCCCTAAACAACATTTTTTGCAGCTTTAATGTTGTCACTTGATGCCTTGGACTTGTATAATGTAACAGAAAAATCATTTACTCACCCTCAAGTCTGTTCAAACAGATCGTGCATGCAACATAAGACCCGGTTTCACAAACGGGGCTTAGCTTAAGCCGGGACTAGGGATTAGTTAAATTAAGAAATT
>JAUMHQ010012386.1:0-13319 GCA_032361165.1 Enteromius paludinosus | reverse complement strand
CCCATTTCAAGGGCATTTCCTCTTCAGCATAAGGCAGCGTGACCTCTTCAAGTATTTTGTTATAAGCAAATTGATCCCTGGTTTGCATTAAATAGGCCCGACACCATAGTAAGAGAAACAGCCCTGAGGAAGGTGCTTATTTCTCAGGGGATGGGCACATTCTGGCACCCGCGTCCCAATCTATGGAACCTGCACGTCTGGCGTGGGACTCGGTAGACCTCTCTGTCCTTCCCCAGGCCGTGATGGATACCATCACTCAGGCTAGAGCCCCCTCTATGAGGCCGGCCTACACCCTGAAGTGGAATCTGTTCACTGACGGGTGTTCCTCTCGCCAAGAGGATCCACAGAGATGTTCAGTAGGTGTGGTGCTTTCATTCCTTCAAGAAAAGTTGGAACAGAGGTTGCCGCCTTCCGCTTTGAAAGGCTTACCATGATACGGTTGACAGGCTTTCGTTGGGAAGACATCACCTGATCGCCAGGTTCCTTAGAGGTGAACCCGTACAGATCGCACCTAATTCCTTCTTGGGACCTCTTAAAGAGCTCCCTCGATGCTGTTGAGCTGAAGTTTTTTCTTTAGAGACTCACGCACGCTTCTATGAAGAGGATAGGGCACCTGCATGCATTGTCAGTCAGCTGCGTTTTCCATAGGGACCCCATGATGTCAGTCAATGATGTAACATCTCCGTTCCTCCTTCAGGAAATTGTTTACAAATTGGTTGCTATTTGAGTATTTTAATTGGACAACAACAAATATATCTTCAAGAATTCTAAGTTTTAACATTCAAAGAGAACACTGCTAATCTGTGGAAACCCAACGCTGATTCAACTTTTTATCTGGAAGCAGAAAAACACTCATTAACATCACACACACACACACACACACACACACACACACACACACACACACACACACACACACACACACACACACACACACACAAGTTCACTTAATTTGCTAAATGTTTTCATATCACATATAGATATTTAGAAGTTTTAAAGCTCAAAATACCCCGCATGGAAGAATCTCCCAGATACCGTCTACTGTACGGTGCTTTAAATATAATGCGCTGATGTTCATATCCTGTCAGCGTTTCTGTTTTTCTGCCCGGTGGCGTTCATAAGCTTCCTCAGATTGACTCTCTGTAGATGTATAGTTCTGCGATGGAGGAGCTGACGGCACAGATTTCCGGGTCACATTTTCTCATTGCCGTTCATGAGTCAGCATGGAGCTGTTGTTTAAACACACGCTCGGCTAAAGAAGGAAATGTTTAGGATTTTGATGCATTCAGCGCATTTGTGTTTGCTCTGAAGATGCATCTGTCTAAACACAGGACCCAGGACTGGAGAAACTACTACACATCTGTTGACTTGAGCTGCGCGCTTTTTGTTGTGCAGTCATGTTTTAGCTCTGCAATCTTGTTGCAGGACAAATATCTGTGACTCATCTGTGTCTATTTTTATTTCTTCTTAGGCAAAACTTTCTTCATTCTGTACATAAGTGACATAGATTGAAACTCTATTAATTCACCTCTCTGAATAAGTTTGAAATCTTCCTTGATGCATTTGTTGTGTTTAACTACTTAAAAGAGGATGAATGTGTATGAATATAGATCTTTATTATAAATGAACTGTTTTTTAGATGTTGTAATATATTTATATATTATTATTATTATTATTATTATTAATAATAATAATAATAATAATAATAATAATAACAATAATAATAATAATTATAATAATAATAATAACAAATATAAAATAATGAATAAAAGTCAATAAAACAGGCAAAATTTTACCAGCAAAAAATAAGGAATAAAATTTTTGTGTATAACATACTTTTTAATATATATATCAAATATATTTTGTGATGTAATAAAGTTATATTAATAGAGGATATGGAGTTTTATTGTAAATGAATATAATAGTAATATTAAAAAAAAATAAAAGGACAATAAAAAAGGCCTAATTTCAACAGTATTAATAGTGTAATATATTCATAGCAATAATATAAAAAAAATAACAAAAAATAAATGTCATTATTAAATATAGAATTTTCCTTCTGTAAAATTGTAAAAATTCAAATAAATAAAGGTATAATATATATATATAAATAATTATATATTTATTTATTTTAATTATAATATTATATGATAATATGCCCTGATATTTTATATATATTTTAAACATTTAATTGCAGATTATATTCATATTAAGTTATTTCTTTCCTGAAAAAGTAAGTATTTTAATAAAATAAGTTTATAAGTGAATATAAAGAAGTCAAGGTCAAATTTCATCCATTACAAAAAAATGTAAATAAGAAAGAATATATTTGATGTTATAACAAGTAAGAACTTGTAGGCAAATCTATTTCCTGGTGCACTGTATTTTGTGTTAGTAGTTTTCTCCTGCTCTTGTGGTTTGTGGCGAGCAGAAGTCAGCCCTGCTCTGTGGAGAAAAATGCAGCCAAATCTCTACAGGATCAATACTGCAATTTTCTGCTGGATCAGCCGCTGAGTCTGAGCTCAGAGCTGTTTATTATTGTGTGTGTGTGTGTGTGTGTGTGTGTGTGTGTGTGTCAGTGAACACGTGACTACATCCGCAGGAACCTGCCTCACTTAATTACACATTCATATGAACTACAAATCAGACTAATAATGGCATGACTGCTTCGTCTAGTTGATTAGGGATGTCTAGTATTAAAAGAAATGCAGGCTCAGTCATTTTTGGTCTTGTATTACATTAAAAATATTAAAATGTTTAGACCATATAGATAATATGGCAATGGGTTATGAAACCAAGTCATAACAACAAAACAAATAATAATAATTTGGCACAAATGTTTAATAATAAATACACATAGCATCAGTAATAATAATAATAATAATAATAATAATAATACTAATACACTTAAATATTAATAAGACAAATACTTTACAGTAAATGAAGTCAATAATAATTTTATTACAAAAAATATATTATAAATAAACATAACACCACCAATCATAGTAAACAATTACAATAATTGCAATAATATATTATAATATATTATAAATATGACTACTACAACAATAATAGCTGTGATTTATCAACATACAAACAACAATAAAAATAATAATGTATTGTAATAATAGTAGTACAGTAACCACAGTTTTAATTGTTTGTTTGTTTTTGTTTTTATAACAAACTTTTGGTGCATCTGTACAAATAAGCAAAGCCTAATTAAAGCCTGAATGAATGAATTGACTTTCTTAATCACACTATTAATTGCTGTTTTGACCAGAATTAATCTTATGTTTGCTCTGGTTAAATGTGTTTTTTCAAGCCATTTAAAAGTCCACCGTTTATGCTCAGATGCTATGTGGATATAGATTAATAATTGAAAATCATTTTTCCCACTGTTGTGGATTTGTTAAACTGCTTTAAAGATGAGTTTTCAGTCCAGCAGTCACTTGTCGCACGCTAACAATATCAAAGCTAAACAAATGTAAATTGTAGATAATGCTTGACTAATGCTCCTGATTCATCTGTGAACGAGTGCGTGCCCGGCTCCTGTCAGACTCTCTCTGCTGGCTCCAGTCAGTCATCAGTCGGACGTTTTGGAGCAACTATGCATCATCCTGAACGCGTAATTGAATCTCATTTCATTTGGACGCTTTCCAAGAGAGATTGACACATACTTGGACATGCTCTTCAAATCTAATCATGTCTCTAGCTGCGTGGAGCTCAGTTGCGTCCGTCGGTCCCTGCCAGCCGTCGCTCTTCAGCCAATTTGATCGAATTACTCCGAAAACTCTGCAATTACAGCCTTCTTCAGAGATTAGTTTGCTCCAAACAGGCCTGATCAGTCGAGCTGCTCTCGATGAACAACACACAGCGCTTTCCACAGCGTCTGTTAAACAACGCAAGATTCAGAGGCTGAGTGCTTGGCTACGAGAGAATGCATGAAATATTGACGTGCATGGTACTAATCAGCTAAACCTGTACTGAGCATCATCTCACAATATGATGCAAGAAGCTTTGTTTGCATTATTCCAGTCTTTAAGATGTTTAATTATTTAATTCCTTCTCAATTAATTAAGGGAAAATATGAATGATAGAAACACCAAATTAGGGTCAATACCATATAGATATGCTTAATCAGCACTATATCCTAACCAGCTCGCTTCAGTCCAGCAGGGTTTTAAAAGTCTACTTTAGTTTACGGTTAGCTGCTGAACTAGAGCAGATCTGCTCCTGTAGTGTCTATCTTTCATCTTCAGCTCTTTTCAGAGTCTCTAACAGACACTGAGCTCCCAGAGCGACTCTAACATTACCGGCCCCGGCTGCTAATGCTTTCAGGGGCCACCAAAGACACGTCCACAGCTCCATCCTTCAGCCAATGATCACATTATGGAGAAAGAGGACCACCGAGTGACTGAGCGGGGGCGGTCAAGGTGATGTTTTGTATTGTGAGCGTCAGAGAAAGCTGGGTTTGGGATCACAGAGAGCCAGCGCTTTGTTGCTCTGTGGATGTTTCATGCACTTAGTGGAATTGTGAATGTGGGACACTGACGGATGAATCACACACACGCTCACAGGTGTGCATGCATTTCTGTTTCTGACTGCCAAAATAACTGTGCTTTTGTGACGAATCAGTGCTCCTGTTGCTACAAATAAACAGTTTGAGTGTAAATGATGCATCTGATAATGAACGACATCGGGTCTTTTGAATTCCTGCATGTGGGACGGATCAGATACATTAGTGAAATTGCTCACGGCATGACGTTATTCTCCACTTTGCAAGTACAGTATTCACAAGAAATGGGTCATGTGACAGACATTAATATTAGTACCGTAATTTTAAAGTTGAACTGTAAAAGAAAATAAATAATAAATACTACATTTTTTTTTCTTTGTTAGATTTGTATGTGAAATATTACAATAGTAATGTCTTATTTCTTATTTTGTTGAGTTTCTGAAAAACTGCTGTTAGTGAAGTTACAATAGTAAATTATTTTGCTTAATATTCATATAATTATTCCAGTTGATTTTACAGTGAAATACTACAGTAAAATTTAATATTTGTTTAATCATATAATTTAGTACACCTAATTATGAATCGGTTAATAATAATATTAATAATACAATTAATAATATTATTATTAACCATTTTTATGATTACATGTACTAAATAATAATATTAATAATAATTATCATTATTATTATTAATAAAATATTTTTTAAATATTTTTTTAGGACATAAATGCATACATTTTCTTAAATTTAAATGAAATGCAACAATAGTAATTGTTATTGTTTTATTTAAGAATTTTAATACATCACTAATTATAATAATAGTAGAAGTTGTAATAAGTCTTTCTGCTTTGAAATGTCATATTAATTCTGTGTTTTACTGGCCGTTTCTTTGTAATAGTTTGTGAACTCTACTGGCAGTTTCTGGGTGAAAACAGTTTCTACTCTAAGTGGCTTATATGGATGTCAGTGATTGTTGTGATTTCTTGCACACCTGCTGTGTTTGTGTTTGGCCCCGTATATGACAAAAAGCAGGATGTGTTTGTCTTCTAGCAGTGTTCTGTGTGTCTGTGGTCAGCGCGGATCTGCACGGTCACAGACGGTGGGTTTAGACTCGCTCTGCTGTGAGTGTTGACAGAACCTGTCCAGATCTGTGTGTGTTTGCGGGATGAAGGTGGAGTTTTATTATCACTGCTCTACAGCCTGTCATGCCAAGTACATACTGCGTGCTGCACTTTGTCTCTTTGGTTCGCTGACAGTGTAAACGCTAGTGTTTTTACATGTTAGTGTGTTCTAGCTCACACATTATTTGAGAGACTAAATGATACTGTTTGATTGAGCTGGAGTAGTGTCTGTGAAATACTGAAGTGTTTAATAGGATTGTTCCTAAGTTAATGTGAAGGGATTGAAACGATTGACAGATCTGTTACATTTGATTTAATTTTATGTTACTAGCCATTTTTATATTAGATTTTAACCCTTTATTTTATTTTTATAGTTGCCTCATTTATAGCATGCACTGTTAAAATAATTTGAACCCTTTTATTTTATAATTTAACACTTTTATTTTGTTCTGCGTATTTCAATTTTATTTATAACATGCCATGATAATTAGCAAAAATGTAATTTTGACTATTCCTTTTATACTTGTATTATTTCTAAATGAAATTAATCTAAATTATTATACAAAAATTTTGATTTTAATCTTTAATTTTCTTTTTACTTGTCCTATTTTATTTTACTTTTATTATTTTGTTTTATTTATGCACTAATCTTTAATTTTCTTTTTACTTGTCCTATTTTATTTTACTTTTGTTATTTTGTTTTATTATTTATGCACATGCACTGATGCACAATTTTTAACTTTAATTTTTATTTTATTTTATTTTAACATGCACTGATAATGTAGTATCTTAACTTGAATCTTTTTTTTATACTTCAGCCCTTGATATATTTAACATTTTTATTCGGTTTAATTTTATTTATAAAATGCACTTTTTTTTTTCTTTTTTTTTTTACTTTAAACTAAACCTTTGTTCAAATTTATTGAGTTAGTTTTTATTATTTTATTTTATAATAAAACTTTACTAAAGTAAATTTAAATCTAATTTAGTCTTGGGCACTCTTTGGGTCAGTATCAGCAGACTGTATTTATTTATTTTTCAGAGGACTTGCTGTTTTATTTATGACTTTTATTTAAGTCTTTAACAGGAAAAAAATTGTTTTTGTTAAAATTCTGTTTTGATGACATCATCCCTTACACATCTAGAACTCACTGTCAGAGTCATGTATAATGAGAAGTGTGTGAGCTGTTTGTGTCCTTCTGCTGTCTGGAGGTCAGTTTGGGAGGATTGGGCTTTTATGTGTTCGTGTTAGAGTGTGTGTGTGTGTGTGCAGGAATCTCATAAATGCAGGACAAACAGAAGGGTCGCTGGAGAGAGAGGACGAGGACTGTGAGCGCTGCAGTAATATTTTGACAGGAGAGACTGAACTGAGACTTCAGTGTCCTGCTGATCCTCACAGATAAATCTCACACTGCTGGGATCTCAAGAATGCATCAAATACGAACTCAAATATCTCTCGTCAAAATGATCTGAGCTGCTCTACACATTTATTTTGAAGCTCCACACTCTAATATTTACATAATAAATAAAGTAAAATGGAATAAAATAAAATATAAATCAAGGTCGTTTTTGACAGTTTTCTGTAAAGAAAGGATAATAATTATTTTTTACATAAAACAATAACCTGTCAAGTCACTGTTTACTGTTAAATTAATGAAGCAATTTGATTATCATTACAAAATGAAAATGTTGCAAAAGCATGGTTTTTACAGTTTTCTGCCAAATTAATAATTCATACAATTGTTTTGAATTATTGCTCTTTAATTTAGAAGAAAATAAATTAAAAATAATTTTATTTAAAATAAATTTTACTGTAAAGTCAAGTTTTTCTACACCGTTCTCTATCAAACAAAGGAATAATCAATAATTAAACATTTGTATTATAAACTACAGTTATTATTATACATTTGATTTATCAAACATTAAAATGTTGTTATATAAATTTTTTCTAAAATAATAAATAGCCAAGGCTGTTTTTGGTTAAATTGGAATAGCAGAACAAAATAATTATAAAATAATTTTATGATTAAAAAAAAAAATCTATCATTGCAAATATTAACTGTTTTCTACTAAATGGAGGGAAAATAATTTATTTTATGATTTTGGTTTTATTTAAATAAAATATTTAGATAAATCTAAAATTTAAATGATATTAGTAATATAATTGCAGTCCCAACTGAAGTGGTTGTTTTCGGAGTAGCCTGCTCTCATGTCTGATCAGATGAGAACGCTCTAGGAGAAACATCTGAGATGAAGTTGATTACTGGAATTGTGCTCCTGTCTCTGGAGCGACGGAAAGAAAAGCAGACAGAAAGCTATTGTGTTGGAGCTGCTGCTGGAAGAGAAACGGAGTGATGGGGGATGTCTGTAAGCCTCGAGTCCGGGACGGGACGGGACGGGTTGAATGGGAACACTGTTGCTGTGTTTTTGTGAAGGACGCAGACGCTCGCTGGAGACGGGGCTTTTGTTCAGGCGTCTGGTTCAAGGACAATCAAGTGTGTGTGTGTGTGTGTGAATCAGTGTGTCAGCTCGTCCTTCCAGTCATTATCCAGCTTCATGAGTACATAAACTGTCAACATTAGATACAAAAACATTTGTTAGAATCATTTCTTTAAGATCTCATGAAAAGACTTTCCTCTGTGAATCAGAATTAGTTTTAATTCATATTTGTGATGCTTTTTCCGTTTGTGCAATATAGATAAAAATATATGGTTTTATTTGTATTTTTTTAGACTTGGCAATATTACATGAATGTCTGTATATTTATTTAAAAATATACAATTTTCTTTTCCTTTTTTACTATAGTAAAATACAGATACAAATCTAGTCTTTAAAAATCCAACTATATTTATATTAATTTGGAAATATAAATACATTAGAAAATACATTTTATAAAATATTATTTCTGTAAAGAAAGGATAATAATTATTTTTTACATAAAACAATAACCTGTCAAGTCACTGTTTACTGTTAAATTAATGAAGCAATTTGATTATCATTATAAAATGAAAATGTTGCAAAAGCATAGTTTTTACAGTTTTCTGCCAAATTAATAATTCATTCAAATTCTCTCCAAGGGTTTAGTTTCTTATGTTCCTCTTGCATCAGTCATTTTTTGTCAGTCGTTTCTTTCTTTGAGTCTGGCGCTTCTTTTCTTCCTGAGGTAAAGATCTTTGATTATTCTCCATAAAGAAATGGGTTTTTCTGATAACTTCGGTAGCTTTGCAGACCGAGCTACCTTCGCTGTGATTTATATCTCACACATTCCCATGAATCATTGCACAGTGCACTCACATCAACATATTTGATACAAATCTTGAAATAGTTTGTAAATAAAAGTTCAAGTTCTCCCTGCTTTTCCGCTGTGATTCATTTCAAGGCTTTTTGGCTCAAATGTACGTTCTTTCAAAGACTTGACTCATCCAGGCAATGTTTATTATTAATCGTAATGTTTTTGTGTCAACACAATAATAATGACTCATAATTGTTAGTCATGCATAAACATTGAAAATGTATAAACACACACACACACACACACACACACACACACACACACACGTCTATAGTTAAAATAAACAAAACATTGTGAATTGTTTCCCTCTATATTCATTAAAAAACATATTTTATAATTTTTTGTGAAATAATATTTTATATCAAGACATCCATTCTACAGTTTTCCACTAAATAAATTATATATTATTTTATGAAATATTATTGTTAAATAGTATTTAGAATTTATTAACCTTTACTTTAAAAGTAAGACTTTTCAAAAATAATTTTTTATACAATAGAAGAAATAACGGTTTAGAAAATATATTGTGTATTGCATATTAAAGGATTTTTATATTAAAAAGTGTGTTATCATCAAAGTCAAGGCACCACAACGCACAATGACTTTCTCGACCAATAGCGTGAGTTGGGGGCGGGGCTATCAGTAAGTCCAGCCAATGGCAGATGAGGAGAGTGTTTAAATGGCTGATTATATCTTCAGTTGTGTTGTAGACGTTACACTCTTGACTGTTAATGAAGCAGACAGACATGAGTCAGTGTTTTTTAGGATCTGCACTCTTTTCCCAGGCTTATGCATTATTGAAGCTCCGGCTTCACTCCCAGTGTTCAGATGCTTTCTGATTTACAACGTTACTGTAGTTTTTCAGAAAGCACACAGAAGTGGAGGCTGGTGAGCTCCTGCAGTAGAGTTCTAGTCCTAATGAAGAGAGAAAGAGATCTGATGAAGCAGATTCTTGATGTTTACAGTCTACAGTTTCAGTTACAGCTTTCAGTTTCAAGATTCTGTGAAAATTAAGGTAAAAAAAAAGACAACTTAAATTGACACTAAAATCACATTTCATCACTAAAACAATGTTAACACACTATGGCCTGGTTTCACAGACTCAAATAATTTTTTTAAAACCAGCTTTTACAAAAATGCCTAAGAGGAAAACATTACAGGTGTGCATGTATTATTATTATTATTATTATTATGCACAAAAAATCCTAGGAATGTCAGTTTACCCTTTAACTGTAAATTATTACAAATTTTAGTATCACATTTTTATTTCTTCTGTGACTATCAAACCTGTCAAGAACATGTTTACTGCTATATCATAAATATAATAATAATAATAAATGTAATACATTTGATAGCATATTTACTATGTTACTATGTTTAATTTAAATGCAGTATTGTGTAATATATTTAATTGTATCATATTCATGCAATACATATGGCTATGTATTATATAAACTTAAAAATATATTTAATAAAGTTATTATATATTTTTGATGTAGTATAAATTAAATTAACATTCTATATATGAAATATAAACATTTTAATATGTTAACAGGTTATTATTATTAGTGTTGTTGATGATGATAAGCACAGAAAATCCTAGGAATTCAATTTACCTTTTTACTGTAAATTATTACAGATTTTAGTCTGACATTTTTACCTCAGTAAAATCTGACTATCGAACCTGACAAGAACATGAATATTCCTGTATTATTAATATTATTATCAGTATTAATATATTAAATAAATTAAATAGTATACAGTTGTAATTGAATACAATGTGTAATATAATAAATGCATACATCTATGAATGATTAACTTTTACTTTTTTATATTTTCTTTATATTTATAATATTCTAATATATTTTTGATGCACTATTAATTAAATTAACTTTATTTTATATTTAAACATTTTATTGTTTTCAGGTTTTTACCATAGATTTTTATTATATAAAAATTATAATGAAGTATTTTTACAGTGTCGTTAAATGGCCCATTTATCCCATGACTGCTGTAATCACATGAATCTCGGGGTGTCCTGATGTCTAGTTAGTCTGGCTGTGGTCCTCAGCAGTGATTGACACGTTATTATAAGATGAGTGTTTCTCTTTAATGTGATTTTATTCGTTCTGTTTGAGTTTAATTTCCTCCCCTCCTCTATCTGTTCCTCTTCTCTCTCCATGACTTCTGACTGTCAGAGTCTGCTTCTCCTTACATTTCTTCTGTCCAAGACTCAGGAAGATGTTTGATTGACAGATCTGTTCAGGAGCGCAAGGCTAAAGACCTGCACAAACATATTCCCACAGAAGGAACGCTGCATGCTCAAATGCAATGTGTATTTTCATATTTGGTGGTAAAATATGACATTTTTCTGTTTATTATTTAGAAGATAGTTTGTCTCATTTTCATCTTTTTAATTCGTGGTTCTTCATCTGAAGGCTTCGAGGCGTTGAGAAGTGGTTATGAACTGAAGCGGTCTCTCTGGATGAATTGTGCTTCAGAAGATGATTTTAAATCATGCTGTCATACGCTAATACACACACAGGAAACAGCACAACACCACAGTCTGCTGATGATCAACGATTAACACAAACACATTCACACATCAGCAGGGCGGAATCTTTAAAATCATTACAAGCACTGCATGCACAAGGGGGGAAAACATCAAAGAAATATATTAGTTGTCGTTTTACATTTTTAACATTTGCCACTATCCTAGTTTTTTTCCAGGAAGAATATTTTACTAATTTAAAACAATAAAATTAAATATGTATAATATAATTTAATATGTAGAATTAACATATTTTTTTGAATAGTTAAAATTTTAATGTAAATATTGTCACACTGAATGACAAATAATAACATAATTTTTAAACATTTTATTCTGCAAAAGCTCTTTGGACATAAAATCATGTTTGTAAATTGTTTTACGTGGATATTTTGATGTCTGACGAAGTGGATCAAAACCTTTATTTATATAAAAATAATATATTTTCTAAATATGATAAATAAAAAGTAATGTAATCAGAGTTTTTTTTATTTATTTATTTTTTTATATAGTTGTGTGTGTGTGTGTGTGTGTGTGTGTATAATATCAATTCGCAAAAATTATATTTTTTCATTGTGCATTCAAATACATTTTTTTAATAGTAAAAAAAATAAAAAAAATAAATAAAATATATATATATAGATAGATAGATAGATAGATAGATAGATAGATAGATACTTTTTTAAATAACAATATATACATTTCATGCATCTTAGCACCTAACTGAATAGTTTTTGGTCAGTTATTCTGTATTTTATTTAAAGTGGGGGGGGGAAAGGATGTGATGGTTAACTGCATTAACCCTGAAAAGTGGTTTATTTTGCTGATTCAGTCGTTTTGAGTGATTCACTAAAGGATCCGGTTCAAAAGAGTCATTTGTTTGAGATTCAGGCATGTTGTCTGTCTGTTATTTGCAGAAATGTGGTCTTTTTGTCTCAATACATTCAAAGCAGATTCTCTTTACAGATTTTGCAGGTTCAGGAAACAATAGATTCACTATGACCTCGAGAAATGACCTTCACCGTGAGTCTTCAGAAGCAGCTGCAGGGTTATTCATGTTGATTTGTGTATTGTTGTAGCGGGTCAGTGTTCAGCTTCATGCGTGTGTTCAGGCTGATCTCAGGAGGATGCTGGGATACAGAGGTTCAGTTTGTCTTTGTAGGCGATTCTGAGGGGTATGTTTTTTCTGCTCCGTGCACAAACACATACACAACACACATATATCATGTTTGTCCCGAGCGTATTGGAACGCAGACGAGCAGAGGGTCATGCTGAAGGACGCCTGTGTTTTTGATGCATGGTACGACCGGTGGACTATTTATATATTTATTTATGGTTTTAGGTGTGGATTTGTGAATTTGACCTAGAATGACTTTAATTTATTTGAATTAAAGCATAATAAATTAGATTTTTTTTTTACTTTTTATTGATGGATTGTTTATATATTGAAAAAAATTAAATGCTAATTTTTGAATCATAATGATTATGCAATTCAATGTAATATTTTATGTTTACAATTTTTTATTTATGTTGTATTTAATTTTATTCAGGCATATACTGAGGAAATAATGTAAATAACAGAACTGCTTTAAATTAATTACATCAAAGACTTTTTGTTTTTATGTTTATTAAAGCGTAATAAATTAACATGAGTTAAGGCTCAAAAAATGAAATGAACATGAACATTCCAACATTAAAGATAATTTTTTATTTAATTTTACTTATGTCATTTATACTGAGGAAATCTAATAACAATTTGAAGTAATTTGTTAGATTTCTCTGTACTTGGTTGACCAGTGGGTTCAAGGGCTCGCCAATGTATTAGATTTCTCTAATACATAAA
>JAUMHQ010011811.1:0-13348 GCA_032361165.1 Enteromius paludinosus | reverse complement strand
CTCAGCCAGCGCAGCATTTCAGGAGCGACTGCGCCAGGCTGTGATGACGTCACAGCTTCTCATGATTGGCCACATTCCCCACATGACGATGATCACGAGCGTGCCGTGCTTCAATCCATATAATTGCACAACAAATCAATTTGCATGCCATTTCGTAAATAGTTTACGATCTTTTGATTTACATTTTTTTTCCTTAAATTCTTTATATTGGATTTGTGCATAAGTTTATTATTGTACTTTTTTCATACAGACCAGTATAGTACTCAGCTGCATATTTAAGTAATATTTTTTATGGAATAACTGAAATGTCACAGACATTTAATGTAACGTGGTCAACATTGATTGATGCTGAAATCTGTAGTTGCTGCTTCACTTGCATGTGCAGCATTTCTTCCAACAAAAAAGGTACTTCTACAGCTTCCAGTTCATCAGCAATAAAGGAGGCAAACGCCACGTGATCTGCCATGTTTGAGGAAGCAACGAGATCCCCAACGTGTCCGACTTGACGGCTCTGTTTTCAGCTCCTCCCCGACTGCTTTCGGCTTATCTCGCCGATCGGTCTGCGCAGTGCAGCATGAGCTCCAACACACCTAATGTTGTCGGCAGTTCTTCCTATTGTAAAGTCATGCAGCGTGAAAGCCCCTGTGACCGATCTATCATGCAGTGTGAACACAGTAGCGACTGAATACAACCCCAGATAGTCACGCAGTGTGAAACGATCTGTGACGCGACTACTTTGAAAATCGTACAGTCTGAACTCGACATAACTTAACTTCCGGTAGACATCCAAATATAATCAATAACAACAGTCCTTCTAGAGTAGGTTATTTTTCTGATAACAAGCAAAATATGTTTGCTGCGTAAATCAGACAGATTTATTTAAAATGCAAACTCATTCTTTGCCAGCATGAGGTGCTTTAAGCACGAGAAATGACAAAACAGACAGAGCAGCTCTGAGCTTACAAAAGCTGACTTACATGCAGAATTAAATAAAAATAAGTCTTACTTCAGAAAATACAGTGATATAAAAACACCCACGCCTCGGTTTGATTTTTAAACGGGCATTACGTGCTCATGTTTATTCAGCATAGCCTTTTGGACAATCGGTCGGTTTTGATATCGTGGTAGGTTGCAGCCGCCACAAATAAATAAATGTTTGGGAAACACATCACTAACCAGAGTGTTAAACAAACACAGACCGGAAATAGTCTATAAATACCTAAAGTTGTACTTGCCTAAGATTGGTTTACATTTTATTTTCTTTATGCTATTTCTGATGCTTTCGTACAGTAAATGCAATGCCAATTGTTTTCTATTTCACCGTAAATTACTAAGAAAATCTTTACAGGAGCCATTAAAGGGGCAGTTCAACTCAAATGAACACTGTCATCAATTACTCATCCACATGTCGCTCCAAACCAGACTTTCTTTTCTTCATCTAACAGAGAAAGTCCATTTCTGAACAATGTCTAGAGGCTCCTTTCACTTCTGAAGAATCGTTAAGTGGAATCCGAACCAGAATTGATCACTTTCTTATGATACCTATTCTTAGTAAAACTACAATTACAGAAAAATACGACCTACACTCACAGTGTAATCAAACTGTGGCAAATTAACATGCCATACCAAAATGAATAACACACTCAAGTCCCAATATTACTTGAGCATGACAAATAATTTCATATGCATTACCTTGTGTGCTGATAAATTCAGTCATACTGACTAATAGTATTTTCTATTTATAGACAGTTACCCCATAATTTACCACCAAGCTATGAATGAGTAGTTAAATGTGCAAACCACTCAAATTTATTTTTGACCAAAAGCTTGATGTCATGATAAACAAAAGTCTCTTTAAGAGAACTTATGTCACATCTTTGAAATTCCTCTCGGGCATTCAAGTGTAGTCTCTTTGAATGGGGAAATATCAAATTCTCTAAAACAGTTCGTCAAGATCATGATTAAATGCAATATTTGAAATGCAATCTGACAACACTTGTATCTTAAATCTAGTTTATTGTGTTCAAATACCATTAAAAGCCTTCTAAGGACTTCTAAGGGCAGTTGCACTGATGCGCTGACTTTAGCGATTGGCTCTTTTGTTCAGAAGGCGGGGCTTCGCGGAGTGGCCATGTTGAATGTTGCATTTTCCCCATTCAAATCTATACAAGTGACATATTTTGCTTGTCCTATTGTCTTTGTTATAGTGTGACCTTGAATAAAGACTCAACGCCAGCTGATGTACAAATGATTTAGTCTATTTTATTATTGAACATAGTAAGAACTGTGCTCCTTAGCTCCGCCCACCCTAACATCCAGTCACATGGAAGGGTTCGGGTGGGACAGGAAAACGAAAAAGAGTAATTCAACCAATAAGATCACAGTCCGCTCGGCCAAAAAAACAGGAGAGGCTTGAAATTGGGAACGCTTTACTATCACACCGCTGGACAAATGTCAAGGACGCCTCAAGCTCATGCCACGGCCCCACTGAAAAAAAATAAACTCATTACTGCCCTCTACAGGACCAAACTCCCCGAAATTCCCAAAGCATGATGGTTCACAAACTTCCTTTTGTGCCCTGTTAAAGGGTGTAGCACAACATCAGGAGCATTTTCGGGAGTATGATCGTTGTGTTATACACCCGTGTGCTACACTTTTAAAAATAAACGTTCCAAAAGGGGAACCATGATGCCAGTGAACAGTTCTTAATTTTTTAATTTTAAAACTCTAAACATAATTTTTCATTTCAAAGAACTCTTCTTTGGAATAGAAAGTTCTTTACGGAACTGTTAACGCCAATATAGAACCTTTATTCTTAAGAGTGTACATTTTTAAAACTCTACAGTGGCTTTCCGTCTCAGCGTTCATGGAATGTTTGAAGTATTTTTTCAACAAGTATGAGATCAACAGAAGAGCTTTGGGAAGAGCGAGGCATCTGAAACACTAGTCCAGCTTCAACACTTCATTGCACAAAAGTATATAACATCTCATGAATAAACAAACACTAAAGACAAGCACAGATTACAACTGCGAAAAAGAATAGGACTAATCGCTAGTCAACTTCTGTTATCATTGCCTCAGTTTGTGAGGTATGAAAATATAGGGAAAGTTGATACATGTAGTCATAGAACACACAAAAAAAAGATGGTTGCGAACTACATAAGTGGTTTAACATCTAAGACAGGTGAGATAGATCTTACGCTAAGTTCAAACGTAGGACTTGTGATCAAATGGGGAAGATGGATGCAAATCCTTGGCCAGCCGATCTGTGTTCCCAAGCACTCTCCCGGGCGCCTGAACCTCGCTGTGTTCCTCAACAAATAACATACGAACAAACAAACAACCAATAGAAAGGAAACAACACACGTTGTAAGATGCCACTAGGTCATTTACAAAAACATTGAAATAAACGAATGACAACGAGGAAAGAAAGCAAGGATATAAAAACATGTGGCATCTCTCTGCATTTACAGAAAGCATGTTTTACTGGCTTAGATCGCGTCTATGCTGTTAACCTCTATCACTATTCTGTGAGTCGCTCACAGGCAGCTAATCTATACAGTACTGTTATTCTTCATAGATTTATAGGTTGCTTTTTTTTTTACACTGTACAAAGTTGGCAAAAAAATACATGAATAAATACATTGAATCAGATTGTACACTTCAAGCGTGTGTTGAGACTTAAAGCGTTCTTCCCCAGTGAGGTGTATTGGGGGGAATGAGAGTAAGCAAGAAAGCCGTAAGCCCTCCAGACGGACAAAATAATAATTTTAGTCTATTCAGAACAAATGCTTGTTTTATTGGAGTCTGTGAGAGTTTCATTATTAGAGTCGCCTTTATCGGTGAGCACTCCGCCATCTAACGTAATCAACATGTGGTAAAACCTCATAATTAAAATTGTGTAACAGAAGTGGCTTCAAGGCTGCGATGCACATTAAACTCAAAGTGCTGAGCACGAGCGAAACGGATATATATGGCTATAGGTTATTTGAATGTGTTGTAACTGGATTTCTCATGCTCGTGAAAAACTCGCAATAGGAGTTGGCCTGACAATTTTAAAGGAGCACGCCGCTATGTTTGGAAAATAGGCTCGGTTTCCAACTCCACAAGAGTTAACAGTTGAGCTTTACTGTTTCAAATCCATATCGGCCTAGAAACTTGCAACTTTTAGTACATGATGTAGCTACAGAAGAGTCAGGTTTTAAATAGGAAATTATCAAAACTCTTAGAGATGCTAATGGTCTAATCCGATTCAATGAGCTATGCTAAGCTACAGCTAAAAGTGTAAAAACAGTAAAAGTCAACTGTTTAACTCAAAAATAGTGGTGTGTTCCTTAAATAATAATTTTTTTAACATAAATTACTTTTTTGTGGTACAGCTGGAAATTATTAACCACGCACATTTTTGCACAATTTGAACTTTTTTTTTTTTTTTTTTTTTATCACATGCTTGTCACAAAATCAGACAGACAGGTTTTTTTTTAACATTTGAAAAGGATTGACTGCTTTTTTCCTATTTAGATAAATCTTGATTATTAGACCTTGCTGCATAATTCAAACAAACACGCAATTGAAAAAAACTCTAGCCTGGGCCCGCCCATACTTCCTGTGACGCTACATTCTTTTCGCGAGCAAAGTTAGTCTGGCCAAGCTGCCGTTTTAGAGCATTTCAGATTCCCAAAGAAGTGTGAACCAATGAGAAACGAGCTCCCCCGCCCCCGGCACGACTGAGGCAGGTGTAGCGCGATGACGCAGCAGTTCTGCGGCATTCAAACATGGCTTGTACCGAGCAGCAACAATCGTTCGACTCAGCTGTTGCAGCTGTTTGAAAATGGAGCAGAAGTAATTAAAGTAAGTAAATAAATTTTCCTACTGTTTCAATGAAGCTGGCTACAATTCGTTACGGTGGCTTCAGGTTTCGTCGCTACGCATACGTCATCGGAATGAGTGGTCTGATTGGTTGTAGATTCGTACAGTAGTATACAGAGGCATCTGATGGACGCAGGTTAAGCCCGCCTCCCAGAAGGCGGGTAGTAAGGTAGCTTTGCCAGACTAAAGCTCCTATGAGCTTTACAGTCTCAGAAGCCAGGCTAGAAGTTCACACAACAAGCTAAAATTTGACCATGTGCTCTCGTCCTTAGAATCACAGGTGTGTTCAAATCACCAACCTTATGTTTGAGCGATTGTGATGACGCTTGCCTTAGCAAGTACCATACAAGCAGCTCATCAGGACTTGAATTGGAGAGAAATTTTGCCAGAGGGCTTCGGTTTTTAGGGTTTTGGCTGTAATTTTCTGTGTAGAGAGAGATGGGGCGGAAGATATCGACAAGCCCTGCCAAACACACCATGCAGCAGCAGCATATGGGACGCAGACAGGCTGTGAGTGCTTGTTCTACACATGCTGGACTGCAGTGAGCGTGGATCTGTCTCAGCTGGCCGTCGTCATGCTGTTTTGACGCAGCTCTGTGTGCTAGCTGCGCTAATATTGGGAAACAGATGCAACCCGCATCAAACTAAAACAACGTGGTGCCGTTATGAAACTCAATAGAGTGTGTCTATGCGTGCATATGTGTGTTATACAACTTTTTAAAGCTCAACATTTTCAACACTTCGTGGACAACCAGATGTGTAAAATAAAATGAAAAACAATCAATCTCTCCTGTGTTAAAAATACATGTTGTACCATATAAATACATGTTAAAATCTTGTAATATTTTTGTACCTGTCAACACATATTTGGATTCAACACAAGTTTGGTTTCACTAACTTGACATGATTTTATGTTAAAGTTAACTCTTGCTATTAATCCTTTAATTTGAGGTTTGTGATGTTGAGATATTTTGCTTGTTGCTTGGTTTCTGTCATTATTGCGTTGAACCATCTAGCTCCGCCCACAGTGAAATCTCATTGGTTCAAAATAGCACTACTTACTTTATTATTAAACATCATGTTCTGATTGGCTGATTGCCATTTCACCTCTTTGAAGTGTTTTTGCTTTCAATGAGAGAAAAATAACACCCGATAATGTCTGGAGGGCGCCTGGTTGAATTGTGGGTAAATTATGGCTTGGGTTTGGCAGTGTGATGCCATAGATGATTGGCAGTTGCTTTCTTGCTCCTTCATTCCCTCCTCAACCTCGGCAAAAATATGTCCGCTGTTAAAATCCCTCGTTCAAGAAGGGCAACCGAGCTCGTCATCAACACACGGTTCACCAGGAGTATCTGCTTTAAGTGATGAACAGAAACGTGTACAATAATTTTCTTCCATTTTTGCTCAGTTATTTACAAAAGAAGTTTTTTTCAAAACGTGAAATCAGGAGACTTCTCCCATTTATCATCAACATTTATGTTCAAGAATAACGAAATACAGCGAGCACGCACACACATACAGACGCACAGGAACGGAAAGAGAAGAATTATTACTTGTAGCGTCATTTTTAACGTCATTCAGAAGAAGTCGCACTAAAACCCTGACAGGGAGGAGTCAAGCTTCATGACGGACAGCTCTTCAAACCAATAAAGAGAAGCGCACTGGGAGCTGGAGCTGGAGTGACAGAGCTCAAGTGAGTGAGACAGATAAAGAGAGAGAGATTCAGAAACTGACAGACACAATTTGGACAGCAATCTGTCAGAAGAGCCGGAATATGTCACAATCACCCTATGATTGACCATCACACACACCACAGAAACAAACCCGCTCTAGTCAAGCCCTGCTGATAACAGAAAGTTTCTACACCTCCACAGATCAGATGAAGCCGTTTTGATCTCTGCTAAACATCTTTTCAAGAGCGACAATCCCAAAAACACAAACAAACGACGTGATGTAACAAATACGGCTGCTAATGCTTTGAGCTAACAATTGAGCTATCAGCTTACCACACCATGCGAATTAGATGAGATTAAATGGAGATTCATCTCTCTCAGAAAGCATCCCCAGTAATCTCTTACAGCAAAGATCTCAGTGGCGTCTCAAAACGAGATCTGAAGTCTGCTAGCAAGAAGTCACAGATCTCATTATGAGCTGAAACATTTCTCATCCCATTCACCCAAAAGCGAATGATCTGCAGTCCACTTATTTTAGAGCTCTATACTTTTACACGAGGCCTGATTTGTGTTTTTTTTACAGTATCTCCGCATTCATTTTAAGGAGAAGGAGTGATAAAACATGGCCAGTAATTGAGAACTGAATGCTGAGCAACCGCTGAGCAATAAAATGTTCGGTTTAGCAGCTGCTCAGTCGAACACCTCCGACCGAGACCTGCATGATGCAACCCACTGCAAACATGCGCTAAACTCATTTTTCATTCGTTTTGTCTTTCTCCCTCTCATTTCTGAGGAGCAGCTAATTGGACCGGAGGAGTGACTGATGTACGGCATCGTCTTGTGAATTTGTCTTTCTGATAATGCCGTGTGTGTGGAGGAGCGAACCGACGCTGTGTGTGTGGGATATGCGTGACGTGCTCGAGCATGTGGAAAAATTGTTTTTTAAATCAGTAATTTGGTAAAATGAAGAACTGAAATGATTGTTGCTGGTTAATGAGCTGAAAAACAATTGCATGTGCTTGCGATGCTTTGGGCAAGTGTGTGTGTGTGTGTGTGTGAGAGAGAGAGAACTTTAGCTTAGTTTCCCCCAAAAAGGTCCAAGCAGAAAATAATTCACAGTGACACTGACTGCCAAAACAATCATACTGCTCTATAATACACACACACAGATATGCATGCACACACACACACGTACAGTACACACACTGAGTGGAGCAAAGGTGCTGGTCAGCACAGGGGTCAGTGACGATCACACACTAACTTCAGACTGCTGACTGAGTCCTATGAGAATAACTAAATAAAGCTCAAGTGTGCCACGAAAACGTGTTCATCCGCCAGCATGCACTGGATTCATTCTGGAATTACTAAACAATGATTCAAGATCAAGGGTCATATGTGTACAGCTAGAAGAAAATTTGGTATAGAAGAAATGGTATTACGTTGTTCTGAGTGGCTGTTAGGATGTTCTTGTGTTGAGCATGGTTAGGCTGTTCTGGATGGTTCTAGGATGTTCTGAGTGGATGTTGCCATGGTCTTAAAGATGGTTGTTAGGGTGTTCTGTTTTCTTGGTCATTTCTAGATGGATGATAAGCTGTTCTAGATGGTTTCTAGCATGTTCTTTGTAGTTTAATTTTCTGCTTTTCTGGGGTGCGTTTCCCAAAGCCAACTATGGTTGAAAGTTCTGTCATTGTCAATAGAGTTCAATGGAACTAACGACTATAGTTAAGTTGTTCTTGGTGCATCACAAGTCACTGGGGCTATGTTGCTAAAGCTGTAACTGTCAATAAATACGTCTCCGCATCCCATAATGCACAGCGCAGCTGACTACGGCAGTTGGATTAGTCCAAAAAGGCGCAGTACCTTTTGCAGTTGGGTCTGTTCGAGTTCGGATCATGTTCTCACCACAAACGAACGGCTCCAGTGTTCGTTTGAAAGCGTACCGAGACCACCTCTTCAAGGAGGCCTCGGTACGCTTTTTTGGTCCGCTTTTGGTGCGCACTCGGGTGCGATTGTTACATTCACACCTGCCCAAACGAACCGCACCAAGTAGGAACTCTAGTGCGATTCAACCAAACTAAATGAGGCAGGTGTGAAAGCACCCTAAATGTACAGGAAATCAAACATTAAACCTCTAAACCTTTAACTGAGCACATGATATTGTAAAAGTACTGTATGTGTCTGAATGCGGTTCGTTGTCTGACACACAGTACAGAAGTTAAACAGTTCAAAACTCAAAGACTGATTCACTGATTCAATATTTACTTTCTCCAGTCAGCAGCAGCAGCGTAAGTGTGACAGCAACACCGCTAACACGTCATGCACACGCGTACCACGGTCAACCAGCTTCGACTGGTGAAGCGAAGAAACAAGGTGACCCCGACAGCACCTGCACACACAAACACACTGAAAACGTGCTCAAGTTTGGCTCGTATGAGCGCACACTCAGCAGATGTTGCCTCACAACGTCTGTGTACGCTAAAGGCTAAGATATGGAGAACGAACACAAACACACACACAATTTAAGTGGTACTATTATCTGATTACATCGCGCACATTAGAGCGCTCTATTAAACGCTCCACTGATCTGAGATGGCTCTCGGCTGAAAGCAGATGTACTGCGGACCCTTAAATACAGTCTGGAAGACGCACTGCTTCGCTGCCTCCGATCTGCCAAAGATCCGCCTCGGCACGGACAGTCTAGAATCCAGTGGATGAAAATCATTACGAGGCCTTCTGGTGGTTTTATTCAACTTGCAGTTTAACGTTTAACACCAGTAATAAAAGTTTTAACAGCTAAAGAATTTAAAAGTACAATAAATTCCCACAAGAAGCTGTTTTACTCTACGCAATAGTGCACCATGTTGAGGTCACATGCAAGTGGCAACTTTACGACCTCTCTGAATTCAACACAAAGTACATTTTTTTAATTTGAATAAAATATTTTGATAATGATATCTGTAATACTACTTCCACCCCAACAGGTGTGAAAAATAATGTGTTTTCTAATGATGCTTTGTGTACAACTTTAAATGCCGCTTACATAAAAATGCATGTACAAAAGTTATAATAGAAATAATAAAAAGTAAAGGCTCAAATCTAAGATTGCTCATTTGTATGGCATATTTATATCTGGGTTATTTAGCAGTTCAATGGCTTTACTGTTATTCTGAAAATAATAAATAATAAATAAATAAGTTTTACAAAAGTTAAAATGGTAAAAGTAATAATGCTCAAAATCAAAAAGTCACACATTTCGGTAACTATATAAATCCCATGTATGATTTAATAATAATGACTTTACTATTATAACAACAATAGAGAATAAATTATTGTGCAAAATAAAAATAATCAAATAATGTACTTTGAACAGGTGATGTACATTAACAAAGCAGCACTCAACCAGAGATTCAAATGCATGAAGTGTGCTAAATAAATGTAATGTTTGGCAGCCATATATTAGGAGATATTTTGCTATATTTGAAGCTGTTCTGGATCATGTTTTGCTATTGTTACTGGGTGCTAAAAAAAACATTTTATAGCTCATGACATTTAGGTGCAAAACAGTCTGTCCTGTTCAAGGTCTCAGCCCAGAATAACTGGTTGTTCTTGAGCGGGAGTGAGAAATTGGATGGCGTCCTCTGCTTCTGTGTCTCGATGTCAAGCTGAGCGTCTCTACACTATTGCACACTGGCTCCGTCCCCATAGCGACCCCATGGCAACGCCACACCTCACGCTAACACATGCCTGATCATGCCGCGAGCAGCCGGTCTGCATAAATGACTCGGTCATGACAAACATGCACACATACCGATCACATATACAGAATGTCAAAGCATTTGACAGAGAGAGAAAAAGAGAGAGATCGTCTGTCCAGCACAGTCCAGGCTCCACGAGTGCGCCGTTTGCTCTTTAAAAGCTCCTCCCTTAAAATACAAAAACTATTTATTATTGTATTAACAATTACTATTATATTTCTCAGTGTTACACCATTAAAAAGTGCAGCTCGCATTTCTCCAACTCTCTTCGGAGGAGAAAAGAGAAAAAGAGTCTCGTAATAAGACGGAAGGAAGCCATGAGAAAATAGAGCAGCATATTCACACACTTTGATTATTTGTAACATTAATGAAGATACACATTAATGCTGTAATACACGCACAGGCCAATCTCACAAAAACCTGTCAGGAACATGCCTGGGTCCTATTTCCACTCATAATCAAAAGAAAGAAATGACATATTTGCGTCAAGAAAACAAAGCCTGTTTTTCAGCCCATTAACCTTTTCTGCAATTGTGACATTATTTTCATGACAATTAAGCACATTTTATTCCATTACCACAATTTTTTAAATGATGCATTATTTGAATTGTAAAATATTCAGACATTGTGTGCGGTAATATTAATTGCACTGCTTTGATGTATGCTTTATTTTAGGCAGAATAAAATGCATTAAGGTCCTCAGGGTCAACATTTTATAATAGCAAGAATTACAGGAGACATTAAATAATTGAATGAAAATGTGTATAATACTAAGTATTACATATTTAAAAAAAATATATTATAATGTCATATTAAATAAAAAATAAGTTTATATATATATATATATATATATATATATATATTAGATACATGGCAGCATAGTACAGCCTTTAATTTTTTTTATTTCATATTCATTGTTAGTTATTTATAGTATGAGCATTTAGAGGTAAATGTGTTTTTCCTGAAAATATCATCTAAACAAAAAATTTAATTGAGCTTAAAATCATTCTTCATTTTCTTTATTCCCAAATAAAATGTCATTGTTTTTCTGTTGATTTTTGCGATAAAACATGGCCAGGTCATATTTCGGTGAGATTCATCCCCACTACGTCCTGAAACTCTCTCATACACACACATACGCGGGTAAAGGCAGGTATTTTTGGGGTTTGTGTAAAAGATGAGCCCCTATCAGCGCGCCCACACACACACAAAGAAACACGTCACTAGAGCAAAGTGTGGCGAGAACTATTCAAAATCAACTTTTTGCTTCTATATTTCACAGCAAATCTGGAAGAACATTTCTGATTGGTTTCTTCAAATGATGACAAAAAAGATGACATCAAGGTAGTTTTTTTTTTTCTGTATGTGTGTGTACTTCCCCCCCCCCCTTCCTTCCGGATTCCATCCCAGAAGACCTGGAACAATCCTTCGAGAAAGTCGTTTTCTTTTCCCCAGCCCTGGTGGTTAATGTTTTTTTAACGATATTTCAGTTGGATCTACGACACGTCACTCACAGCACATGGACGACAAGGGATCCCGAGAAAAAGTGGGACTTCACTACTATTGTGCCAGCGATAAAGAGAAACCACAGAGGAAAAAAGCAAAAGAGACCAGGATGGAGTTCATCTGCTGTCTTTAAGTCTCCAGATGGCGTAAGGTTTCAATGTCTGCGGCTTCCAGCTGAACCAATCGGAGCTGTTTACTCAGAAGAAGAAGAAAGAGAGGATAGATAGATAGATATATAGAGAGAGAAAGAGAAGGAAGGAACAAAGATATGGAAAATCGGGTCAAGTGGGAAAGGCGGGTTGGAGAGGTCAGGGATTTCGAGAAAAACAACTATAAATGGAGACTAGAGGAACCCAGAGTGCGTCTCGTTTCCCCTCATGGCTTTAATTACTCGCACGGGACGTCTGGGACCTGGAAAAATACAACTCCCAGAGTTCCTGCGACTCGATCTGTTTCAGCAGTGGCCAATTTAAAGGCTGCCAAATGAGCTCCCATGAGCCTCCGGGTCTAGACGCGAGGTTGGTTCGATGAGACGAGGGACGGGGCCGAGCTGATTTGTTCACTCATCCAAAAGCTGTCAGACCTCTCCAGCCGGAGGAACACGAGGGAATAGGGCTGTAATGCCAAAACAGGAAGGAAACGGCATCCTGGTAACGTGTATCGGTGGCGCGAACGCTCTCTTTAAATGGCTTTGTTGGATTTAGCGACTATCCCAGAGTCCAGAACGGAGGCTAACGCGCAAAAGGACCGTTGGTGTAATTAGCTAGCAAGCAGGCGTTTGGACTACATGTTACCAGAGGAAATAAAGTGGAGAGAGAGAAGCTCAAAGGTTAAAGGTTACAAGAGTGGATGGCTAAAAGTACCCGTGTTGTGCCGTCTGGCATCAAGTTAGTCTTGTGCATAAGGACGGGGTTTCGGGTCAAAGGTCAAATGGGGATTGTGGGAGGGGAGAAAATGGGATATGGAGAGGGCGAATCAGGCTTTGAGGGCGTGCCACTGCGCCACGTTTGTGCGAGGCCGGCTCAACATGTCCTTCCAGTGTTTGACCTCGCCAGGACCGCTCTTCCAAGACAAGTAGATCTGAGAGAGAGAGAACCAAAGAGAAAGAGATGATGAAGGGCACCGAAGGGTTCCCGCTCTTTTTTTAAAAGAGGTGGGGAATCGTACAGAATCAAATGATTCGTTTCCAATTCGGATTCCTAAATAATTCATTTTCGCAGTTCCAAATTACCCCACGTTCTGTTGTTGCGCCGCTTTTCTGAACCCAGGTCTAAAAACACGTTCAAAGGACGTTTCGCAACAGTGAACGAGAATTGTTAACATAAACAAACATCATTGAAATCATTTGATTCTGGTATTTTATTTTAAAAATAGAATCGATTCCCAACCCTTTTAAATTAAGAACTTTACGTTTTGTTTATTATATCATATATATTATTCAATATTTAAAACTGAACATGCAATTATATTTAATACTTAAAGGTGCCATAGAATGCATTGAGAGAATATTTTAAATTGTTCTCTGATATGTACATAGAAGGTATG
>JAUMHQ010011801.1:0-13349 GCA_032361165.1 Enteromius paludinosus | reverse complement strand
CCGTAGGAAGCAGGGGATCTTCAAACACACAACAAAGCAAACGGCTCTGAAGCAAAAGTCTGCATGTGCACTGTGCGCGTGCCCTCTTATACTCACTCAGTGATGAGGCGCACCTGAGCGCAATCAGAGCGCAATCAGTGCACACCAATATTCATTGGCCTTTAGTAAAAAGCACAAAGGCAATTGGTCTCTTTGGCGAGTTCCCATATGTAACGTCGAAGTGATTCGACTGAAAGGGTAACAGGTTTTGTTTTTCTTTTTTTTTTTACAGCGTAGCTAAAGTGACGTACATTTTTGGACAAGGACAATTTTAGTTTTCTGCTGAATGAAGCTAATGATTTAGATGTACACAATTTGATCTAGCACTTTAACAAGCATTAAACTTCCATACAGCTGTGAGCTGAGTTGGCCAAATACCTTTTCTAAAACACATTTCAGTACTATATTTGATATTTACAGATTTTTCTAACACTACATAAATCTGTGAGCAATAATCACAATAGTAACATGCTATATTAGTCTGTCACTCAGTATGCTCTTTGTATCCCTCACCCTCCTTTTCCCCCTCTTTCTCTCTCTCTCTCAGCTGAATGCCAAACAAAAGCACCTTAATGTGCTGGGAGAGAGAGATTATGGTGTTTTTATTGAGAACATGTGGAAATAATTCTCTCGTAATCTCCAGTAATTGTAAGTCTGATATAAGGACAGGCTGGAGTTCATTTTCACTAACATCTCGACTGATTGAGTTTTTATTTCGCATATGTGGTCCAAGCAAATGATGTGGTCATTTGTATGAAAGGGCCATTAAAATGTAGAAACTGGCGAAGATGGTTGTGTTGAACAAGTTAACATGTACTCTATTGCAAACACTATTGTGCGTGTACTCTCAGTCGAACCGCTGTGCTGATTTTCTTCTTCCAAGTCACTTCCTATTTTTTAATCCCTCTCTTCCAGTGACAGAACGTTCTCTGAGCTCAAGGTTAAAGTGAAATGTCAGCTAATCAGAGCTTGTGAAATAAGGACCTCTTGGCCAACCAAGCCAGGTGACTGGTTCTCATTAACCTTCAGGAATAGTTCACCTAATACTGACAATTCTGAACTTAAGATTCAGATCAATCTTAACCGTTTACTTTAACAAATAACTTCGACTGACTTAGTGAACTGGACTAAATGGTTTATTGAAAAGATATGACTTAATTCAAGAATCAGACGTTGCTACAGTACTTCTTTGATTAGCAAGCAGTAGAAATCTAGGGTGGTTATCAAGATTTCCAGTGAATAACGGCCTACATTTTAGCCTGTTTCTGAAGCATTAGATTATATATATGTATATATATATATATATATATATATTAATAATATTTTAACATGCCTTACAAATAAGGTAATAATCAAATGTAATATGAAAGCTAAATTTTACTAATCTAATATTCATCTGGCATGCACTGCTAAGATGTCTTACTCTGGCTGATATTGCATGATCTTAATGACGCATGCAAATTGCCCTTATTTCGCCCCTCCTTACCATGGTCAATTTGCAACAAATGCATTGGAACACTTTACTATGAGTGTAATGTAGACAGATAATTACACAATATCAGCCCTTCATTACTCCACCTTAACCAGGACTTAATGAGAAATTCATTACCCATTTCCACATTTCCCTGCTGCCCATGACTTCAAGGCTTACACTCAGCATACATTATCTGTTCTTCTGCTATCAATAGCAAAATCCTCCACCTCTCTTTTTTCTTTCTCTCTTTTTTTGCCCAATGAAGATCAGAGGATTATTTGCCAGCATGAATGCTAAACAAGAGAACAGAGTTTAACTTTATACAAAGCTGATATCTAATGATATCTAATTCTGATGAGTAGCTAGGAGTAATATACCGATTCAGACTCAGACTTTTTGTAGATGCTTGTATTGCTTATTTATGCCTTGCCATTCAAAAATGTTTTACTTTTTTTTTTTTTTTTTTTTGAAATTCAGCAAGAATACTTTAAATTGTTTAAAGTGACAGTAAAGACTTTTACATCATTACAATTTTTTTTCCCCCAAATTCTATTTCTAAATACTAAGGATCATGTGACACCAACTTAATCTCACAAACCAATTCGTATAATATATATATATATTCTAAATATTCTATGGACAGACAAAACCAAGGTCAAGTTGTTTCAATAAAAATAGCAGTGCACATCAATATTCATCCCAAATGTAAAGTACTGTATGGTGGAGAGGCCATGATAGTTTGTGGTTGTTTTACTGCCTCAAGGCTTGGACAGCTTGCTATCATCGACAGAACAATGAATTCCCATGTTTAGCAGGACATTTGCAGGAGAATGTAAGGCCATCTGTCCACCAATAGATGCTTAAACAAAGTTGGGTAAAGCAACAACACAGTTACCCAAAGCAGAAATGACCTTATCCCAATTCAGATGCTTTGGCATGGTCTCAAGAGAGTGATTCACAACCTCATATCCCAAGAATATTGCCGCTATTGAGTTTTGTAAAAAAAATCTCTCTAAATCTTGTGCAGAAAATGGTGCTGCCAAATGAATGCCAAACAGTGCACTTTGTATGTTTATAGGGTGTATTTACTAAAAACATGAAGAGGTCATTATTTGCGTGTTGTTTAAGCTGACTGTGAAAAGGACTGAATTAAATTTGTGAAGAAATAATTTAGTGATTTTGTAAACTGGATCAGCTGATTCACCAAAATCCTACTCAAGAGAAATCCTACTGAAACAAATGATTGTTTCGTGAATCGGGCATTGCTACTTCTTTCTTGTTTTTGCATTCTTTTTGAACCTTGAAATGTTTCTAACAATGCAAGTAAATGTTCACATACTTCTTCCAGCAACTGTAGCCGCCAAACCAGGCAGACTCAGTCCTCAACCTCTGCCAAAACTTATGCTCATTAAAGTAGGACTAGTAGGATATTTTTTTATTCGGCTTTCTCTTTATCAATTTTCATCTGACTGATTGGATCAAATGGATAAAAAATAAAACCCTTCCCGTTCACTGATCTTGGATTTTGATACATTAGCCTGTGAATGATAGGCCAAACTCCTTCCTTAATTGCTTTTTTTTCTTGTAGTGTCTCAATTTATTTCTGAAAAGCCAAAGCACATACTCTGCTTTTTTATGATGGATGGTGCCGCAGAAGAGGTTCAGCTCCAGGAAGGCACGAGGTGCTGTGATTAACGATGCTGCATGGAGTCCCACCGGAGCCCCGGAGGATGATACAGTTGTGTAAAAACAGCTGCTTTCGTGAGGAGATAGAGGGCTTTGGGCAGGAGGCACAACCCTCTGAGTAACACCACGGACCTGTCAAGATGGAAACACGAGCAACAAGGGGTGGGCTGCACTGCTTGAGAAAGGTTGGAGAACATGAGGAGGCTGAAGGTCAGAGAGGAGGGAAACTTGATCCAATATTAGACTAAGGGCGATTATTGTGAGAAAGGTAGAGGGATCTCAACACAAAGGAATTTATGCAACAAACCTAAAAATGACACTTCAAAAGAGTCTGCAGAATGCTGGCCAGATAGTGTATACTATATAGTCAAGGTGTTTTGTGCAGCCTGTTATATTTTTCTGATTATATCCAATCATCCGTCACACAGACAGGGCAAGTGTTTTTTTATGTCAGACCTGAACATGCTGAAGAAGTGGGGTGACTTTGGCAAGCAACTTTTTCACAAGCTTCTTCATCTTTAGTTTTAGAGTTCAAATGAACCAATAATGGAAACTAAACATTTATGAACCACTTAACACATTAGCCAGCTGTAATAATGCTGGCTTGCTCATATCAATAATGATAACTATAAAGATAGTCTTGTATAACCAGACTCATAACAGTTAGCAACCAATAAAATTTCATTTTGTGCCATGTCATGTTCATGGGCGCAGAACGAACACATTTTTCACATGCTTTTGAGAATCCAGCGTTTAGTGGATCCTGATGAGCACTTATTATCACAGTTGTAAACTCGATGGCTTTTTTCTTTTGTGGACGGGTTTAGCGTCATGGCAAGGTGACACGCACATCTCCAAGAAATCCTGTATAATTTAACCAATCTGATGACAGCTTTGAAACCCCGGAAGTGTTCCCAGCTATGGGTGCCGTATACATCAGATGTTCAGCCACCAGTTTGTGGGCAAGACATCTGAGGCTAAGATACTATAAACATAACTTTTAAAAACTATATTATGGTGCACAGCAATATGCAGTAACTCTTTCTTTATTATAAGAGCATGCTGCAGTTTTGTTGTCTGCTGCTTTGTGAGGTATTAAGGCTTTGGAGTCCCATACAGTTAAACGACTGAAATTTATTGTCATAAATGTATCAGAATATAACTGATAGCTGTATGTTTGCATTTGTTGTCAATGCAGCCTTTTCAAAGTGAAGGGTAAATATGGCCTTTTTGCAGCATTTCTTCTACTGTACATAAATACAAACAAGTGATGTTTGAGGGGAAGCATGGGATAAAAACAGAAGGCATTTGACTTATTAGAGGTCAGTGTACCATCAAAATGATTTTAAAACTGATTTTCCAATATTAAAACAATTACAGTTGCTGTAAGCTTTAGAGCATCTGATGGATTCTGATTGGCAGTCAATGTCAGCCAATCATTCTGTATGTGATTCCATTCTGGGATTTATTGCAGTTGTTATTTGAACGTTCCTATTATTACATCATTAAAATGATTTTTAAAGCTTATCGTCCTTGGTGTGAACAGGCCTTGATTCCATCTTAATGCCCTCAACCACCGCTAAAAAGATGCGTGTCAGTGCATGGTGCCTTATGGAGGTTTGCCTCATTAGACTCTATGGTCTGTTACCACAGATTGTAGCCGTGAATATTTGATCAAAGCGAGAAGTCAATATTATTGTAGAACACAGTATTGGACTTTTAAAAATTAAAGGTAACGTAAAATAAATCTTTCTTACAATCCATATTTCACTCCAACACTTTTGCTCACACTCAGTACCTAATGAGAAAATGAGAAGAAAGGCTCACTGTTTCAGTTTGAACTAACCATATTATTAAAAAAGTACAAAATCTCTGACATTTACATGCACACATATGTGTGGTCCATGCAATTTAAATTCCCCATGAATTGGCACCATTTGACTTCATAAATTCTGTATTTTGTGATCTCTTGTTACCAAGCACTGAGAAAGTAGCAAATAAGGGGAAAGGGAGGGAAAGGTGTAGTTCATTAAAGCCTGAACTAGGTGCTTCAGAGTTGAGAGACGTCCTGAAGGAGCATGCTTAAAGACATGTAAATGAGTGGGTAATGGTTGTCAGGACGTGACAGCTTTAAACAGCCTTTTAGTTCGCTGAGCTTATCTGTCATAAAAAAAAATAAATAAAAAAAAACATTTAGAGAGCAGGCACAGACAGCTGAGGAAGCACAGCACATCATTATCAGAAAATGGTGGGATTCTCTCTCTGTCGGGCCGTGCATTTGAGACTCACCCCCGGCCGTGCAAACAGTGCTCTGCCTGTCAGGAGAACAAGACATGCACTGCCACAACCACGTTTTTTTATTGCCAATCACATACTGGCGACATCACCTCAACCCAGGGAGCATGTGTAAAAACGAGGCTGATTTGTACTTATGCAACACACAATCATGCAACTGCCTTATCAGGATGTGATGTATGTCAGGGGTGTTTTATCTCTTCATGTGATTAACATTTTTTACAAACCGTATTTTCTATTTCTCTACACCAACCTTTCTGAAAACTTGAATTTTTCTATATTTAAAAAAAAAAATTTAAATCTGAAGAATTGTGAGTCTGTAGAATTCTGTGCTTATTTTAAAAAACAAATGTATAGATTTTGAAGCATGTGTGTGTGTATGTGTGTGTGTGTGTGTATGAGAGAGAGAGATAAAGTGTGCTAATGATGCTCAGATACAAGAAGTAAACAAGCAGCAAGATTTACCTGGTGGTGTTGAACTACTGTATCTCACACGAACCAGTTACTGACTGACTAAAGTTCAAAATGAGTTTAATGGGTTTACAATTGTACCTTAAGCATATTGTGATCAGTACCATCTAATAGTCTGAATCGCTCGAGTCCCACGGCCTGACGACTTCAATACCAGACACACAGAAAACTCCCACAGGTCCCTGAGGTCCAAGTCTGTAAGATGCAGGTTGTTGTGCTCTCTAAGGTCACTGCAGTTAACCTCTGTTCAGTGTCTAGTCTGCAGAATCCAACTGCCCCTTGGGAAAAACAGGAAAGGCAGGAGAGACAGAAGTTGCTTGTGACACCTGTCCATAACTCCTGTGGCACTGGCCAAACGCCCGGCCAATGAAAACACCGTCCGAACGCCCCACATAAATGAGAAGCTGGCTGATGGAATCTAAAGGGAGTGAATGACGTTGGGCCACAGGAATGAACTTTGTCAGGTCATTTAAACTGCTTTGTTTCCTAAAAAAAAAGTCCCCATTTACAGCAATCACCGCCCTAGTAGCTGCAAATCAAACACGGTGAATGAGAGATTTAGAAAACAAAGAGTTAGTGGAAACAAAGACAGAGAGGACTAAAGGGAGGAGGGGGCGAGAGAAACACGGAGAAGGGGAGCGAAAGACAGATTTGACTTTAATGGAAGGAATTCAACTGGGGTATATTCTCGCTTTGTATTCGTTTGAGGTCATCATACATCCACTTTGTTTTACAGAAGACATCCACAGTGTTTTAATGAAAGACATTGTGTCTAATATCGCCCGTCGCTATTTCATCTGCCTCTTCAGAATGCTGATTGCAGTTTGATGAATGTTTAAACTGTTTAAACCGTATTGAAGGGCCCAGAGTTAAGGGCTTTGGGATAATAGAAGCACTCTGGTGGGTTTTTGCGAGGCCCTCCATTAAATAAACATCTGGCTCTTCCATTCAGAGGCATTATTCATGCCATAGGACGGAATTGAGATCTTCCTCTGCTCTCGTTCTGTTGCTGTTCCGCCACGGGCAGCTCACTGTATCACGGTACAATGAAGTCATGTACGTTTCTACCATTCAAACGCAACGTAGCGTGTGCCAGAGGCTCACTGCCACGGTAACAAGAGAAATAGGCATTACTCCAGATTGCGAAGGGACTATAAATTGGCTGCTTAAGAGCTTTGTTTTTACAGGAAGCTCTTGCCCGAGACGTTGTAAAATCCACTACTGGCCCTGTCACCACATTATAGTTTAGGCCTCACCTTAAGAATACATCACTGTATCGGGGCTGTCAGGTAGAGTTACATAAATGCCCACATGACCCCGACTCTCTGCCAACAGAGACAAGCGTATATTGAGAGATTCATACCAGAAGCTTACAGTATTCTCTTGCCATTTCATCCAATGTGCATACAAGAAGAACACCAGAAGTAGAGAAGGTAAACAGGTTTGAGTCTGGTTTTGTACAGCATAACGTATTTTGGAAAATGATGTATTATTAATAATAAAAAAAGTTCACATACAGTATATAGTTTATTTAAAATCAATCATCCATCCATCTGTCATTCTCTAAAGCCTAGCTTGTAACTTTTAAAGACATTCAAATTTGGCCTTGGCAAGTTTTGCTTTTGTAGTTAAATGTTGTATGATTATTGGAAATAAAATTTCCACTGCACCACTTACCAAATAACAAATGCTAATGAAAAAACAAAAAGGTAAATATGATCAGAGCCAATATTAACTTGCACATTGAGCCTTTTTACAGTAAGATTTTATTGGACATGTATTCTAACAAGCAAACATGTTTAAGCTATATTTATTACACTCAATTCCAGGTTACTGGCTTTCTGTTCTGCATGTTTTTCTCTTTGCACTTTTTTCACCTCAGTCATTCATTGCAGTGGTAAAGGAGAGACAGCTGCTTTGAAACCCGTCATGATGACATTGGCTGCCGGATCTGAAGTATAGGGGCTTTTGGGTAATGTCTTTGTCATGATGGCTCAGTCACCACTTGTACATAGTTTGTCAGTGGCGCAGAGACACATGTGGCCCGACTACTCCAAACAAAGTTTTAAAACGAGCGGTTCTTGATGGCTGGCTCACCGTGAGGGCACAAATAAAGGGGGAGCACGGCTAAATTCTGCTCTGACTGACAGGTGAATAGCCAACCTGTCAAACACGGTGAAACCCTGTACCAGGGGACATCTGCTGGCAGCATGAGAACACACAACTGTTGAGCAAATATGTCTCAATTAGCCTGAAAGGGGCATTAGGGGTGGCCTCATTTCTGCCTGAATACAAACTGTTCGGTTATCAGCTCACAAAAGTTAGAGTGTGAATCAAGTTGTTTGAGGTGTGTATAAAACGTTGAACGTTGAATAATTTGCTTGAAAAAAATAAGCTAAATAAATAAAAATAACAAAATAACATATTAACATAAACAAATGTATATAAATCTATAAAATGTTAAAAATAAAGTAGGTTTAGATTTTTTTATAATAACAGGTCTATACATTGATAATAATATATTTCATAATGTATTATTGATAGTTCATAATTTATAAAATGTATTTTAAATATATTAAATAATATGTTAATAATAAAGATTAAAAATATAGATTTATTATGTAATGTATAAAATCGCATATCTCTTATTCTGTGACATATTATAGGCTAAAATTATAATTTTAATAAATATATATATTGATAATATTGTGAAGCTTACTCGTTTACATAAAGGTTCTTCAAAATCAATTAACTAAAAAATTATATTTAAACATAATATATATATATACACACACACACATACAAACACATACATGCATTTTAGAAAAATATGTTGTTATATATATATATATTCTAAAATACAAGCATGTGTTTGTATTCATGTTTACATAATAAATATATACAGTACTCACTCATTTTACATACACATTTTGAATGTGATTTTCACAATTAATTATTTGACAGCACTATATATACTATAATATGTATAAATACATACATTTATTATATTATAGGCTCTTCAAAACCATTTTGATTCTTTAAACCACACAACATGCCTATATGCATTGTTACCACACACGTAAATGCAGGTGGGCTTCAGGGAGAGACGTGTAAGGGCATATCAAATGAATTAGTAAGCATTAATACATTATGAGCGCTGTTCTGGCTCGCTACAACATGTTGGGGCAGGGAGCTAATGGGCGTAAATGATTTCCATGTCTCACCGAGGGTACACAAGCACTCCTCCTTGTCAACTGGGAGCAATTTTGTAACCCATACTGTTGCAGCTCCGTAATGGAAGATGGCTGGGTGAAACCTTGGGGTCCACATTAACCTTTAAAGTGTTGGCCCAAAGCTGAGAAAAGGCCGTACAGGACCAGAGTTAATGTACCAGCCTCCATGTCCCGGCCCGGGAGGGGTCTGCTGAAAGACCGCATGCACCAGCTGCCCCCTGCTATTTTTGAAGGGGCATTTGTCCCATCGTTATCCCTCTCTGGCTGACTCAACTGAAAAACACGAGCCCATAACTGTGCCAAATCCAGCCGTTACCTGCACTTATAGCAAGGCACCTGAACCTGTTAACCCTGTTAACCTCGACTCATATAAGAGAAATACAGTACTTCTAGGGGGACTTTTACAGGTTTCGGTGTCTCTGTGTTCATAAACCTGCTAGTGCTAGTCCCTTGTTGTCCTAGGTACTTTAAAGGACAAATATGCAACTTAAGGACTAAAAAAAGGTACAAAGGAGTCACTGTATACTGCCCAGTCTCAGCTTTTGTACACTGTTTTGGGGCATACCCTGGAAGAAAATGTGAGCTTTTTAAACTCTGAATGCACCATTTTTTGCATTTGTCTAATTTTGAGGATGCACCAGCTACAGACAAACCTCAGTTTGCACTGCAGCAGAGCTCTGGTGGCACATCATGCAGGGGCACTTAAAATCTGTCAGCGTTCTGAAATGCCAGCGATTATGCCGTGGCATGATTGCGGCATTTTTCAACTAAAAAAGGTCCATTGCACGTAAATAAATAGCAGAGCCCTGGCTGGAATTATAAAAATGTCACCACAAACCAACAAGTGCCGCTGATGCATATAAAGCCGTTTCGTTTCGAGAAGAATGGGGAGGAAAATGTGATACTTAAGAGTCATTAAAATTGTATGATGTTGTGCTGCATGCAAGTCAAATATGACTTCTCTGTTCACTACAGAGGGAGAACATAAACAATGCCGCCTGCCACACAGCGCGGTCCATAAATGTCTCCAGAATAATGTTTACATCTCAACCGATCTGTCATCTGCAGGAGCCCCTGCCCCATCATGTGCCTCACATGCCCTCAGCCGGACGTGCCATAACTAAAGATGCTGACAGAGGACTCTTTGTCACTGCACCAAATATATTCTTGTTTTTATTAAAATGCTGATCAAAACATCAGGAGTAGATTTATGTCTCCATTTGATTAACAACATATTTTAGACCTGTAAGTCGCTGTTGTGGAAACACATTAATATTTTTTCTCGAATGATACATAAATGATCATTTGTTTTGTTTTATGTCAGTGCCTGTTTGTAATAAACTCTCTATTTAAGTTAGTTTAGTGGAAAAGAATGGAAATGCAATGCTAGGAATATTGTTTATTGCCAATACACTTGTAAAATATTTTTATTGGCTGCTATGGGAGAATAATATTAAACCCCAAAAATGTGCATAATCTATTTTGGATGTTGTGCAAATAGTATTTTAAAAGTAAACTTATCGAATTGCAAATGCTCTACTGAACAGTATGATTTCGATTGTGCAGCAGCACATTTAGAGTTAGGGTTGACCTGAATCACAGGCAGAAAATGTTGTTGGCACATTTTTCAATGTTGTTTCTTTATTTAGGCTGTTCGTTTACTTTGATTATTTGTGTTATTGATTACTACCAATTCACTTGCGCATTTTTATTGCAGTAAGCTGTAAAGTGTCAGGTGCACTCACTTTTCACTGTAATGTGTGTAGTAAAATCTATTGATGAAGTACCACAATTTTACTTAAGCACTCAGTTTAAGACGCACAGCCTGATCAGACGATGACAGACAGCGTCAATACAGGAAATCTTTCCTAGTAGCTCTATGCTGCCCTCTTTTGGCTTGATGTGATAATGTCATGCAGAGGTCGACTCACGGCTTATCTAAAAGATAGGGGACGTTAAGCATATTTAATTATTTTGAATATTTAAATTAAACCAATTAATGACAGTCATTTAACAAAAAATATTGAATTTACAAATAAAAAAATAACCAATTCAAACGGGATCATATTTTGTCGTTTTGTACACTATGACGTAATACGTCATAAACAAATATAAACAAAAACAAAAACAAATGTTCAACTTCTTTGTAATACTCTTCTAATGCATACACAATTATTTTATTTATTTAAAAAAATATTATATGGTAATATATACATTTAATATTGAAAAGTATTAATGTTAATAAACTTTAAATAATTATAAATGAATAAATAATAATAAAAATAAATATAAATAATATTAATTGTTTAACATCTTTCTAGATTACTTTCATTTGACATTTTTTTCGTTAATTTTTTAATTAGTAAATTTTTGTTTGCTTATTTTAAAATATCTAATTTACATAATAATTATTTATTTACAAGGTAGGTTTATAATATACACAAAACAAAAAAAATACCTTTTTGTGTGATCTAATACATTTCAATAAAACAAATAAATAAATAAATCAAATTCTCACTTCTCAACATCTTTCTAAAACCTTTGTTTGTTTTTGTTTATTCATTCACAAACAGAGAGGCAGTGATAACTAGTGCTTTGCATACAGTTTTGGACATTTCGAGCTTGTGTGGGCCTTTCACATTTTGATTTAATCATAAACATTACCCTTTCTTATCTAAGCCATCTTAGCTGTATACTCTGGTCCTTCTATAGAAGTGTTCCCTCTTCAACAGCGCTAATCTGCACTGCTTTGTGAAACAGTGGGAATTCATTCACTCTCAGGAACTGGAGCCTGTCCCAGTCACCCTTCTTTGAGCACTGACAACCACTGAGCTCTTTGCCACCAACTGCCACAAGGGACGGCACTTGTTTAGAGGCCTCGAGCCCAGTTAAGGACGTGAAGGAGAGAAAGAAAGAGGGTTAGCGTGTGTATGTGTGAGGGAGGGAGAGAAAGAGAGCTGCTGATCCGATTTTGCACTTGTATACTTATCAGTGGCGTTTAGGGGCCAGTTCCTCCTTAGTAATACAGATGGACAAAAGTAGCATTAGCTGGGCTGCTGTTTGGGAGGAGTAGCAGAATAGCTAATCATGACTGGGCAGCCTCTCCCTGTGTGTTCTCCAAAGACTGGAACACAGAAGGAGTGTTCAGACGGCCCTCACAGGAACAATGGCGTTTGTCCTGCTAGCATATGGGTGCAATGGGTAAATTATGTAAATAGATATGGAGCAGCTTGTGGGGCTGTATTCAGCGTGCTTTCAGACATGCATGCATGGCAGGTCACCACCTCTTCCTCACGTTCTGAATCTCTCCATTAGAGCCACAACAAAGGCTTGACACAGTAAGCAATGGATGTTGACTGATCTTTGATATCCTTATCAGTTATTTGGTTAAATTAAATCTTTCGTAAAATCTTTAGGAATTTTGCAAAGCTAATAGGACATTTTTATGGTACATATTTGATAGTCAGCATGTGATTGCATGTGCTTCATGATGCCATAGAATAACCTTTTTTTTGTCTTATTGGTTCCATAAAGAACCTTAAACATCTGAAAAGCCTTTCTGTTTCACAAAAGGTTATTTGTGGAATCAAGGGTCTTATGAAAAGTAAGAAAGACATGGTTCTTTAATTGAATGGTTCTAAAAGAGCATTTGAATCACCTTCATTTTTAGTGTACTGTTCAAAATTTTGGGATTAGATTTTTTTTGAAAGTAGTATTTTATTCTCACTGCATTTATTTGACAAAAGGTCTATAAACAGTGATATTTTGAAATCTTATTAATTTCCTGTTGTTGTTTTTTAATGTAGTTTTTTCCAGTGATGGTAAAGCTGAATTTTTAGCAGATTTTGCTTCAGTCTTCAATGTTGCTTGATCCTTCAGAAAAAAAAATTATATGATACACTGAAAAAATAAATAAATACTTTTATTATTATCAATGCTGAAACAAGTTGTGTTGCTTAACATTTCCATGGTACCTCTAATCAATTTTATTCAGAATTGTTTGATGAAATTAAAGTTTAGAAGAACAGCATTTACTTAAAATCTTTTAGGTCTCTCCAGAGATGCTCAATTGGTTTTAAGTCAGGGCTCTGGCTGGGCCATTCAAGAACAGTCACAGAGTTGTTGTGAAGCCACTCCTTCATTATTTTAGC
>JAUMHQ010011535.1:0-13376 GCA_032361165.1 Enteromius paludinosus | reverse complement strand
CCTTTTTATTCCTGTTTTTATTAAAGTACGAAGATGTATCATACAGAGATGATGATTTTGTCTTCCATAGTTTCGGATGTCTGCCTCCGCTTGCTAGTAATCACGTCACTACTATAGCAAGCTCCTGAAAGGTTAACGTGGCACGAATTTACGCTAAAGTTCAGATTTTTCAACTTGAGCGTTTCACGCGAATCACGCGTCAAGCGGGTCAAACGCGCCATTCGCGCCGCAGGATGTCTAATCGCGTCTTTGCATTGACTTAACATGTAAATCACTTGCGCTTGACGCTGCATTCGCGTCCGGTGTGAACGCACCTTTAGGGGACCTGCTGCTTAGGAAAATGAGATCTGTTAAGATAGTTAGTATAAGAATCCACCATTCTAGAACACAAACTACTGTAACTAAACAACCCAAAATAATTAAATAAAAAAATATTTTAAAACAAACAAGTCAGAAGGATAAAAGATAAAAGGAAAAGACATTTTCATTATGTCTGGAATGGCCAAATGACCTACAGTACCAGATTTGCTAGAGCATGCAGGAACAACAGAACACTTGCACTTGAATTCTGAGGACCACAGGTGTAGCACACAACAGTCGAAACAAACCTATTATTTGTGTTAGACAGCCAATCTTTATTTCACAGGCTCAGGGTTATAACTTCAGCTGAGGGGGGAGAAAGTACTCGAGTACCAGGCTATTAGTTAAACTGCCAAACGGTCAAAATGATGTCACGGTTTCATTAAGTCAGATGCATGCAGATCAGTTGAGACTCGGATTGGTTACGGTGCTGGAGTTTTACTCACAGTCTTTGTGATAGAAAGTAGGACTTTGGGACGAGGGTATAGGGAGAGGAGGGGGGTACTCAGGTCACAGAACAGCAGAATGCTCGCTTTCCCCCTTTCACTACGGCAGAGAACGAACCATCAACCTTTAAACATGAACGAAGTCAAGAAAGCTCTTCAAGTCTTAATGGCTTCTTGAATAAACAGACGCAACTAAAGTATTATCAAAGTTTGCCTGGTTTCGGAGTAGTTTTTATCATAATGTTATGCAGTTTCATGGATGGTTCCTAAAGTCTGACAAGACAATTGCTTACTGCTCACAATTGGTTCCTAGATATGGCTACTGATCGTGTTAGAAAATGTGTGTGTGTCATAGATGCATCCCACGGCTCTCAAAAGGTTTACCTGTGCCTTAAATTTACCCAGCATGATCTGGTGTGTCATCAGATTCAGAGAGGATTACCAGAACGTGCTTACGTAAGACCTCCAAAAGCTAATCCACTCTCTGCTTTTAGCTGAGAATCATGATGCATGCACCTCTTTTAGGCCAGGAATACTGTACACAGTACAATTGTCCTACAATTGTGCGCTGAATTCTGAGTGTTGCTCTGTCGTGTGTGTGCTTTGAAATACAGTGTATACGGCAATCAGTTGATCCAATGAATTTCTGGCATGTCAGAAACCGATTGCCCCTCATGAAAGTATCGCACAGTTGAAGAGAAGCAACAAACTGACTGCCCTAAATAGTTTTTTTTTAGTGCGCTCATAAAGAATATGTACCTCCGTGCACTTTTTGTGCAGCAGCATTTTATGCACCACAAGACACAAAAAATGAACACAAGTTCAATCCGTGACTCTGGCACATTTTTATTATGTTGACATAAGTTACTATATCGTGGCGGTTCAGAATTCAAATATCTGGGAACTGTCGTTGAAAGTTAATGCTCTATCATGTTGAAAACATGCCCTACACCAAATCCAAACCTAAACCTACCCAATAGTATTAACAAATGCAAAACTGATATCAAAAGGCATTTGTTGATGCAACCCATGTAACGCCGGCTCATATGTAGGCAACTAGGCATCTAACCATAGTAATTACTGTGGAGAGAAACTATACCTAAAGAGGTCTCGATCCCACAACAGTCTTGATCAAAGTTTACTCTTTAACTGCATCTGATTACTGACACCAGTGTTTATCCACAATGTTTCCAAGAAAAGCAGGTGGAAGTAGAGTGCCCTATCTGTCTTTATCTCTATAAATAGGAAGAGGGAAAGGCTTATTGCAAGGCTGCCAGCAGGTGAGATGAACAAGTTACTTTATTTCTGGAAGGCTCTGGGAGGTCAAGTACATTAACTGCTTTTTAAAGTCACTGAAAAAGCCAGAGTGTTTGAAAGTCATGAATCAACATTCACAACCCACTTTACTTCTTCTATGCTTCTGGGTGAAACAGGATATTCAAGATAAAAATTAAGGGTGGGACAAGGTCCAATGGGAATTTGTGGAAAAACTGGCATTCCATTTCAGAGCTTGCAGCAAAATTTCTGAATATCCACCAGCACTCGTTGGTTGAAACTGTTCCAGGTTCAGTACAAGTTTACAACAGTCATTACAATTTTGCTTTGCGGTTATGTCTTAAGCATTACCAGAAACCCAGCAATTACTGGCAGAAAGAGACTGATATAGAGATAAATAGTCTATACCTCCTCCCTGGAGAAAGCCTTTATTTGAAGACACAGACTGCAACCCAGAAATCAGATTTTCAGGGCAGGATCTCTCGGCTGTCTTAGCTGCAAAGATACACACACACACACACACACAGTATATCTGTAGTCTCTATGTAGAGGGTTGTTTGGGCAACTAAAAGACAGACTGTGCTAAAAATAACTTGATTTCATATATAATCATTGGTTTTACCATCCAGTTTGGCAAAATCCTTGTTGAGTAGCTCTTCCGCTGTGAGTTTAGAGAAATTGTCATCGCCAAAGGGGTTCCAGGATGCTGGGGCCCCAGCTGAGGGGCCCGAAGCCTCCCCTGACTGATAAACACTCTGCTGTGATGAACATGGAGAACCAGAGGGAGTGGTGCTAGCTGACCTACAGCAGGAAGAAGAAAATAGAAATGCTTCAAAAAGTCCCACCACAGTGTTCTCACACGATCTCAGCATGTTGTATGCTAGTGGTGTCGAGTTAAATAAATATTTGCATTTCCAATATGACTTTTGCATAAAACTCAAGTTGGCAGTCGACGGTTGGCCAAAGTTGGGCCAACATTGAGTGTCTTTCAGATCTGTTTTTGTAGTGTGATCCAAAATGGAAAAACAAAACGAAAGTGATTGAAGCACGATAAGTAACAGTGCAAACATTTTACACCTTCGGTTTACCTCCCCATTCCAATGCATGCATATTTTTATAAAGAAATGGCTGATTGGAATGGAGAAAGTGAAGTCTAACGGATCAATTTTCATATTCAAAATGGTAAGCAAGTCTTAGTTTCGGTTTTCCATTTTGAAGGCACAATTTAAAGTACTGCCACCTGCTGGTCTGGAGAGTTACAGTATTTTTTTCTCTTGCAGGTGCAAAACGTACATGCTTTTTGGCTGTTGGCTAGTCTTTGCAATGTGCTCAAATGTGCAAGATCTTTAGACACAGATGACAACACAGCCGATCGTTGCCAAGATTTAAGTTATTTGAGTATCAAACCAACTTAAGCAAACCAAAAATAATTAAGAAACCCTGCTGAACGAATGACAAAATAAACCGCTTAAAACAGTCTTCTAGTTCTAGCTGACTGCCAGTTTGGATGGTAGCTTGTCTTAGAAGGGGTTTTGGGCACTTTTCTGGAAAACCAGCTGAGTGTCAGGCTAGCATGCCAGCTAGACCACCTGAGATCTGTTCAGCATAGATTTCCAGATTTCAGTTAATTTGTCATACTGTAAATGAAGGTTTGAATCGAGCACACTACATTTAGCAGCATGTTAAATATAATATCATAAACAGCATAATACTCATTTTGCTAGATGTAGTACCAATACAATCTTAATTTTCATCTTTACTCAGTGCTGGACAATGGTTAAAACTAAACTAGAAATGATTATGTATTTCCTTGATTTACTTGGACTTGTTGAGGCTGGCCTCTGCAGCAGCAGCTTGAAGCAGTTGAGTGGACTTGCTCACAGGAACTCCAAATATGGTGCTGTGTGTGACATCGCTCAGAATTCGTCTGTGGCCACCTTTTGGGGCAGTCTTGGGAGAAGAAGGTGGAGTCAAGGAGCCGACTTTATGTACTCCACGACTTGCGCTGACAGACTTTTACAGAAAGAAAGGTATAGAGACAACATTAAAGACTGAAACTGAAGGATATTTATTAGAGAATATAATTTCCAATATACCAAAATAAACATTCGGTAGAAAAGAGGGTGGTCTTTGAAAGGTAAAGAAAAAGAGCTTTAGATGTCTAAAAAAATGCATATATATATAAAAAACCACATCTGATATCTCATTGATTTGTTGAAAAGAGCTGATCTGTGAAATGAAACAGGAAGCAGGAAGTCAGGGGTGGATATTTTCATTTCATAATCGTGAATATGAATGAGAATAGAGACATTTTACTCATAATAAATTCTAGGGGTGCCAATAATTGTGTCCAACAAGTACTGGAGAAAAACATATATTTCACAATGAGTTTTTCTCCCCATTTCAATTGTTTTAATTCAATGATAGGTTAGAATTTTGTAAATGTTTTGAACAAAAGATCAAAAGGATAAACAATGCAGATTTATTTTCACAGCCACTTTTGCTCAGATTTATCAAGGGGGCCAATATTAGTGGAGGGCACTGTGTGTATATACACACAGTATATCCACAGCCTCATTTTCAGCCAGGTAAAACTCAATATGACTGATACCTTGCCCAGTACTTGCTACAGTAACTGTCAACACCTACTGATATTATAACAATCATATTTCTTAGAAATGAAATCAAAAGGGATAGCAATTATTTGCTCATTTAGTTTTGTGAGTAAACTATCCCTTTAACATGCAAGATGTGTCACCAAAGGGAGGATTCAAGGCTTTAGGAAGCAAGGAAAATCACTCTAACAGAGCAAACACACAGATGATGGGAGGGTTACCCTCTGCTCTGGGTCCACTTCAGAATCAGCGGGTGGTGCTGAGGTGGTTTTAGGTGGAGGAAGGGTGGAGGCGTGTGATGTGGGGGGTGGAGGTGCCATAGCTTTGGTTTTGGGTTGGGAAGACACGGTTGCATTGATATCACCATCTATACTGTTACTATGCGAACACTCTGTAGGCGGGGCTGGGGCCGTTGCTTTGGTTTTTGTCAGTGGTAATGTGAGGCGGTCGGTTTGAGGGTGGTGTATGGGTGGAGGGGGTGCCCTGTTCTTAGGTTTAGACTGTGTAGAAATAGGGGTGGAGGATGATGCAACGGAGGTCTGTGTAGAGTGCTGCTGCTAAAATAGGACAATTGACATCACAATGAAACCCATAATTGCAATTTTATTTATAAATCCACATAGCATTTCCCAGTTGATTTAATATGAATCAACATGGAAAATCACTCACAACCCATTTTACTTCCATAATGTGACATATTCAAGAAAAACAGACTAAAAGTGAGTGTTCAATGTCAGAATCAGACTTGAAATCTAAGTTTGCAGTGGATTGAGGAGAGTAATCATTCACAGTAAGACATGTATTAAGAAAGGAAATACGGTCAAATGTTATTTTATGAATGGTTTGTGTAACAGTTACCTGTTGTTGAGCACCAAAGAAGGCTGTGTTTTGCTGCTGCACAAAAAGTTGTGCATGTTGGGGTGTGGTCTGGGGTGGAGAGGGAGTGGCCTGCATTGGAGTGGGCGTGGCTTGTTGCGGAGCGACAGGAACCTGTGACTGGGAGGCTATGTTAACACCTGTAAACCAATAGAAAAACAGAATAGAAACATTTTAAAACACGCCGCTAAAAATCCCCATTATCATAATTGTAAACCACGAGACAAGGAAACTAGGTTCATGTCAATAAAGCCAAAACACATGAAATGCGAGAAAAAAAAAAAACAATTAAACATTTGTTCAACTAATTTATTCTCTTGTTTGAATTAAGTTAAATCATGGTCACAGTTTAACCATAAGTAACAATGCATGCCATATTCAGGGCTCCATAAATGATACAGAATTCAATTCAGTGGAAAACAATTAAAACGTTTTCTGTCTTCAAAATATATAATGTCTTTTAATGTTTTGTTTTCCAGCAAAATCTATTCAGTATACTTCAAATATTCTGTTAGAATATGCCTACATACACAGTAAATAAGCTTATCCTAAATAAACTAAGATGTACGTTATTTTCCTACTAGCTATTATTCTGCATTTCAGCCATTCTACACAGTAATTTAATTAGTAAGTCACTGTAGGATCAAAATATTTTAAATATACATGAATATTCATTTAAAATATGCACAATAACCACATTTATTTGATCAAAAATACAGCAAAATTAAGACTGTAAAATATTAATAAAATTTAAAACTACTTAGCTATATATTAAAAATATAGTATTTACATTTTCAGTGTCAAATTAGCAGATGCTTTTATCCAAACTTGTCATCCTAAGTCACTATCCCGACTCAGATAATCTGGTGCTAAAACATTACAAGAAAACAACAATACACCAGGATATTCATTATTAATGAGACATGTAGGGCTTTAATTAGCCTTGACTTCAGAAATAGGAAATGACAGCTCGGTAGGATTGAGCGTGTCAGGGGCTCAATAGCTCAGGCTCATTAGAGAGGTTTTAAAAGCTCTCTGTAATGACACACTGATTGAACCAATGGGAATACTAGAGCTTTGTTTGTCAGCAAAAGACACATGCCGGTCAATGCAATGTGCGAAGGGTCGCCAGGGGAAGAGAATTGAAGTAAAAAAAGACAGCAAGAAAGACAGAAGCCACACATACTGCATGTGTTTGATTTTGGATGAAGGTGAATAATGAACACCCACTGATTGGCTGGCCGGGTCCTGCAGGTGCGTTGGCTCTTTTTCGAGGGGTGAGGGCTGGTTGGATGGGCAGGATGCCTGCGATGGCTTGAGCTTGGCCAGCTTTGGGCCGCTGCCGTGGTGCTATGGATGTCTCCGTCATAGGGATTGGATCAGTGATTCTGAAATGTTCAAGTCGAATCAGAACTAACACTACATAAAAAAACCAAATGTATCCTAAAACTACAGAAAAAGTATTTTGTAAAACAAAGCCACTCTGAGACCACACAGAAATGACAGTCTCACCTGGCTTTGTTTTGACTCTTCTTGGCCACAGCTTCGCTGGCTCTGATAGGCTCTGGGAGTTTTGCTGGAATGGGTGAATTCTAATGGAATAAGCAGAATATTATTACTACTTATTGTTATACTCTTTTTCATTTGTGTTTCTGCCTTCCGTTTTGCCACAAGACCTAATTTCTCTGTCTGTTTCATTGCTCCATTTGTTTGCATCTTGATCAATTATCTAATTTGCTTCAGTGTATTTAAGGCCTTCAGTTCCTTGTCCAATATCATTTGTGCTTTGCGCACTGTTTCATCGTCTTGCCATGTTATTTGGAATACCTTCTTTTGTTTTCCCTAATAAACATGTTATATTTGAGCTGCATGCAATTGCATTTATTCATATAATTATTTACAGGTGAAAGAATGTGATATCTGAATGTATTTTGCTTGAAAATTCAGTACTTTGATAAAAAGAATTTCCAATTTTTTTATTTTCTCAGATTTTGTCCATGATGTTGTATTTCTGATTAGAAGGAAAAAATGAAATATCACATGGTCCTAAGTATTCGGACCTTTTGCTGTGACACTATATTAAACTGAGGTGCTGTCCATTTCTTCTGATCATCCTTGAGATAGTTGTACACCTTCATTTGAGTCCAGCTGTGTTTGATTATAGCTGGCTGTCTGGCCAAACTGAGCTATCGGGGGAGAAGAGCCTTGGTGAGAGAGGTGAAGAAGAACCCAAAGATCACTGTGGCTGAGCTCCAGAGATGCAGTCGGGAGATGAGAGAAAGTTGTGGACAGTCAACCATCACTGCAGCCCTCCACCAGTCGGGGCTTTATGGCAGAGTGGCCCGACGGAAGCCTCTTCTCAGTGCAAAACACATGAAGGCCTGCATGGAGTTTGCTAAAAAAAAGACCTGAAGGACTCCAAGACGGTGAGAAATAACATTCTCTGGTCTGATGAGACCAAGATAGAACTTTTTGGCCTTAATTCTAAGCGGTACGTTTGGAGAAAACCAGGCACCAACACTGAAGCACGGTGGTGGCAGCATCATCCTGTGGGGGTGTTTTTCAGCTCCAGGGACAGAACGACTGGTTGCAATCGAAGGAAAGATGAATGCGGCCAAGTACAAGGATATCCTGGATGAAAACCTTCTCCAGAGTGCTCAGACTGGGCCGAAGGTTTACCTTCCAACAAGACAATGACCCTAAGCACACAGCTAAAATAAACAAGGAGTGGCTTCACACAACAACTCGGTGACTGTTTTTGAATGGCCCAGCCAGAGCCCTGACTTAAACCTAATTGAGTATCTCTGGAGAGACCTAAAAATGGCTGTCCACCAACATTTTCCATCCAACCTGACAGAACTGGAGAGGATCTGCAAGGAGGAATGGCAGAGGATCCCCATATCCAGGTGTGAAGAACTTGTTGCATCTTTCCCAAAAAGACTCATGGCTGTATTCGATCAAAAAGGTGCTTCTGATAAATACTGAATACTTAGGACCATGTGATTTTTCAGTTTTTCTTTTTTAATAAATCTGCAAAATTGTCAACAATTCTGTGTTTTTCTGTCAATATGGGGTGCTGTGTGTACATTAAGGAGGGAAAAATGAACTTAAATGATTTTAGCAAATGGCTGCAACATAACAAAGAGTGAAAAATTTAAGGCGGTCTGAATACTTTCCGTACCCACTGTACGTTCATATATGCATAGCAGAAAATACTCTCAAAGTTTAGTCAAATTTAGGTGAAAATCATAAAAAAATGCTGACAACTTGCTGGCGGGGAAAGAGTTAATAGAGTTAAGCATAGTGTCACATAAAATAAGAGAACATGACATCATTAACAATATGCATGTTGGCACAAACGCAAATGTGTAATGAAAGCATATGATTACCTATGATATTTATTTGTAAACGCAGTCTGAGGCAAACATCTCTATGTCAGGAAAAAACAGTCAAAGATTCACTGAAAGGTTTTACAGAGGGCATTCCTGTACTAAACTCTAAACGACATTTGCGGGTGTCAATGTTAATATGTCTTTGATCATGACTCAATGCTTCCATTATGCTATCAATACTGCTCAGAGTGGGAGGGGCTACTGGATGGGTGCCAGCTGGCAACCATGAACGACATTGCACTTCCTGTGCTGTAACGTGCAAGCACTTACGATATCTACTGAAAGGGATAGGCATGAATTAAACATAGCTCGAGAAGTATGTGCTGGAATAAAGAACAAAAACCCTGTAGAGTGTGACAGGAAAACAGGAGAGTGGGTCAGGGCAAATGCACATGGAAGCTTGTGTAGTTATAGCACAGGAAATAGTGAGAGAGATCTAGAGCGCATGAATGAGCAGGCCTTACGTGGATATTCTGTACCGGGCACTCTTTCCGTGCCAGTTTAAAGGCGAAGTATGACACCTGATAGATATCTGGTCTTATATCAGGGTCTGGCTCCAGCATATAACCTGAGATAGGGAAAATGAAAAAATTCAAACATTAAAATGTACAGGTAAAAAACAGTTTTACAAAATCTTGAAAATTGCATTTTATTATTTTTATTTTATTTTTTATTTTAATTTTTTGTTATATGGCAGTATTTTATTTATTTTCACACTTACTACCAGCTTGGGTGTGCATTATTTTCTAATAACTCAATTGCCCACTGTCAATTATTCCTTGCTCATAATAAACTATAAATGTAATAAACTACCGTTAAATAGGTTTAATATTTGGAGTTCAATATTTTTTAGGGTTACGGACTCTTACGAACAGTAAACAGCAATATTGTGAAATATTATTACATTTAAAATAGCCTTCTCTATTTTAATACACTTTAAATTAATTATTTAAAATAATTCATTTACAATTATTTTTAGCAGTCATTACTCCATTCTTCAGTCAGTGTCACATGATCCTTCACAAATAATTTTACTATGCTAATTTGGTGCTCAATATTTTATCATCATCTATGTACACTGCTATTTACTAGTTACATTAATATTATACTAGTTACTAGTTATTACACTACTACATGTAATATTATTTACTAGTTACATTATATAATATTAATAACTTCAGCCTTTTTTTTTTACAAAATATCTTTTAGAAAATATTTACAACTGAGCTGTATGTACCGCGTTTTGAAAATACAGTAACCCTTTTTTTGATTAGGGAACACTATTGACTATTAACTGTTATTATATAATTATTGATTGATTATATAATTAAATATTAACACTATTAACCAGTTGCTTATTAGCATGCATATTACTAGCTACTATTGACTGTATGAATGAATGACTTATTCTTCCTGACAGAAAAGCAGTCATCAGCTCAACTTACGGATGAGGCAGTGCATGTCGTGTGAGTAGCGGGAGTTGTCTGGGATGGTGAAGCTGCCGTCACAGATGGCCACCTGACTCTCTCCAAACGGCAATGTGAAATAACACAACTTATACAACAAGCAACCCAAAGCCTGAGGAAACAAATTAGAAAGAATTATCAAATCCCCTTTGTGATGCTTAAAAATTATATGCATATTCACTAACAATCAACTGCAGACACAAAAGCTTTGGTTTCTCCTGAAATACACTCTTACTGAATTATTCTCTAGCAGTTTTCACCTTTATGACTCACCCATATATCTGCTTTAGTAGTGATAACTTTGCCCCCATATAGATTCACCATTTCTGGTGCCCGGTATGAAAGAGTAGTGTACCTGAAAACACACACAGAGTATTAGGATTCAATTTATATGAAAACATAACACGGGTGAAAAACCCCCCCAAAACACTCACTTCTTGATTTCTTCTTCTACAGCCGCCACACCTTCTGTTTGTGGATTCTGGGAGCGGTTAATGGCACTGCCAAAATCACATAGCACATAATGTCCTCTGTCATGCAGCAAGATGTTCTCCACCTAATAGAAACACAAAGAGAGCTCATTTGTAATACAATAGGTTATGCCCTAGTTTGTGTAAAGCTGAAATAGTTCAATAAACATCACAAATGAGCTATAAGATGGGTACAATTGTAAAACGGGTACAAAAATAATAAGTAAAAAAATAAACGCATACAAAATTTTTGGACTGAAAAAGTGCGAGGATCTTCATGTAGGTTTGCAACAACAGATGTGACTAAATGTTTATTTTTTCAGGGTTAACTTTAAAAAAAAAAAAAAATACAGTTCATACTTTAAGGTCCCGGTGGATGATGGGAGTTTTGCACTGATGTAGTCGAGCGACAGCGTCACATGTGTCACAGAAGATCTGCAGAACCTCCAGCTCACTGAATCCAGTCTGCAAGCGCTGGTTCATCAGGTTCACAACCTGCCCACCTGAGTTATTACACACAAACACTGCATAAAAATACTGCATAGCAGGTCAAGACAATCAAAATGAGTAGAAGGAAAGGCTCTGAATCTCAAAATCGCATACAGTCTTGAGAGAGGAACACATACTCACCTCGACAGAAGTCCATCAATATGAGAACTTCCCAAACATCTCCTGAACCTACTGCTGTGATGCTGGAGTCCATAAAACCAACAATGTTTTTGTTACCCACAAGGTCCCTCTGTTTAAAGAAGCCAACACATTTAGATAAAATGATCTGTAAAAACTTTAGCAGTGCAAACTGTTTTTAACATTTCAAGCAGAAATGGTTTTTATGCAGAATATCAACATATCAGATTGATTTCTGAAAGATCATGTGCAATGATTAAAATAAACTACATATTAAAATACATAAACAGTTATTTTAAATTGTAATAATGGCTGTCTGGAATTGTTAATGCTAACTATTACATTCTCATTTATTAATTCACTCTTAATGTTTGTTTTAATGCTTAATCTATTTTTGCATATCAGCTTATTGAAGTGTACAAGTAAGTACTTTGTATTTACTGTAAATGCATGAAATGTGAAAGCTCGCTTAGTTTTCTGCCCATTTGCTAAAAGCTCAAGACAATGGGCCTTTGAGTCGACTAAGTCAACTCTAGTTTCAAATAAAAAAAAATAGCTTGGCTGTTCAATGACCTTTCAAATCGTCTCATTCATTAACAAATTTGAAATGCCCCCTGTTAGCAATCTATTTAGGAGTGCACTGTGAGCAGCTGCTCATTCTGAAACAGCCAGACACTTTGTGATGCTGAAACAGTGCTGACATTTTCCTCTTGTCTATTTAGTAGGGCTCACAGCAAAATACGCTGGATTTCCATCCTGAAATCAGTCCCAGAGGACACGAGCGACCTTTACCGGCACTGTACTGTTCTCATCACTGTATTTACAGCAACATATGCAAACTGAAGAACGGGAGACCTCAAATCCTTTCAGGACTGGCTCAGTTTTGAAATTAATCAGATTAACAACCAAAACCAGAGAACATCCATTTGGATGCTTAAAAGAATAGTCTATCCAAAACAACCATATATGAAGCTATGCAATATCTATGTGTCAGCAACACACTGAACTTTAAGCCATATTGCATGGGATGGTAATGTATAGCCAGATAGTATCTAATCGAAAAAATAAACACTGTAGGATTATACAGAAATCTTCCATTTTCAATCGATAACAGATGCAAGGTGACGCGTTAATATAACGTAAATGTTTCATTTAAACAAACTTTTAATTTGAAAATTTTAAAGGGTTGCCCCGCCTCTTACGTCTCGCGCCTCTTGCTTTCAATGTGTACTGATAGTGATGTGCTGGGAAAACAGGCAGGAACATTTTGCGTTGGTAAACGGCGTGTGCTATGATCTGCTTTGCCGATTGCAAAACGTGATTGGCAAATGGTTTGCCAGAATATACCCTCACCCTTTTCCCAAGACAGCAGCTCCTGCAATGCCTGGAGAGTTCATGTGGAATCTTTCCAGATCCTTCAGAATAGAGCCCGATATTATCGGCCGATATTAGGCATTTTCCAAAGTATCGGTATTGGCATTTATAATGGCAGATAAATTAATATTTCAAAAATAAAATAAACATGAAACACCCTTACTGGTAACTTTGATTTGCTTGCTGTTGTTATTGTGTTTTTGTTCAAAGGACTTTAACACTTCATATCTAAAGTTTGTATTTTTATACATTTTATTTATCAGAACTTTAATATATTTTGATGTTCCTCTGTTCCATTGTGACAATAATATTTTTGTGAATACTCAACTACAAATAACTATTCTTGTACTAAAACCTGCCTCTGCTGGATGGAGCTATTGAGGACTGACTGATTCAGGACACTACCTCATATACTGTTAGCAATTTATATTTTGCTGCTGTTGTTATTTATCAGAACTTAACAGAATTTGTCTCC
>JAUMHQ010010868.1:0-13422 GCA_032361165.1 Enteromius paludinosus | reverse complement strand
AGTAGGTCATCCAGGTACTTCTCGCCTACTGAATTTCGGATACTATGAATTCGGACATACTACTCGCCTCGCATACTATATAGTAGGGAAGTAAGCGATTTCGGACGCAGCGTAACTTTGTTCGCGAAATAGAATGTAGCGTCACAGGAAGTATGGGCGGACCCAGGCTATGACATACCCTCATCCTTGAAATCTATAAGCAAAGATAAACATGGTTCTTGCCAAGTACAACTTGTTTTAACCGTGAATTATTGACTGTCAAGAATCTGAAATCATTAAAGTACAACAGTCAGTTTTGTACATGGTTGGATTATTAAGTTCATGTTTAATTTTTTTTTTTTTACAATTAACAATTTTGGTACTCTTTTGGTTAACCTTAATGTAAAACCAGGGGTCTGTACCACGAAGCTGATTTTGCTGGTTAGCCAGCTAAGTTTCAGTTTAGCTTGCACCATTTCTAGGTTTTAGGTACCGAGATATTGGTTTGGCTTTTAGCAGTGTTCATCGCCATAGTAACTTATGCTACACCGCTAACCTGCTTCGGGGCAGGTTATGTTCTGGGTTAGAGATCTCAAAACGAAAGTTGACCAATCAGCTTCCAGCAAGGTGACACATGTCTGATGAAATAAAGCCACTCAGCTTCTCTTACTGCAAATTAAAGGACACTACATAGTAAAACATTGTTTGAAGATAAAATCATCAGATTTTTTTTTTATTATTTTTTTTAGAATTACTTAATTGTTTATATAATTATTAGCTCCTTAATCTATTACACAAGCCAGTTTAGTTTAATAGTAATTAGGCTTTTAAATTAATATAAACATAGTATGCAGTATAAATAAGTAAACATGACTACATATGAGTTTACATTTTTAAGTGTTTTACCTATAGTGTGTTATTTTAGTGTTATACTTAGAAATATTATAGTCTTTATAAAGTAACTTTACAGCGTACTTGCACAAACCCAGATAGGAGTGGTTTGGTTTTTTCAACTCAAAACTAATTCTGTAACCCTGAGTTTCTCTATCATGGTTATAGGCCCCAGTTCCACACCATTAATTAAAAATTACTGACAAATCTTTGACAATATTCTTTATTGTCCTGAACCTACTTTACATGAGGATCCTACCTGACTCATGAAAGTTTCAATCCTTACTTCCATGAATCTTTAAAACTGACCAATCAAAACATTAATGATTGTTCAACAAACTTTATTCATGGATTTTCTTTGCATTTCATTCAACACATCAAAATAAACGTCAGGTCTTACATATCATCTTGAGTCCTGCAAGATGACTTCATTATCAGTCGTTACTAAGTGCTTGACTGCATGGGTGACATTCTACTGAGAAAAAACGTACAAACAGCAACGGACAACCATTGTAGTTCATTATATAGTCACCTGTCATAAGCCATAAATGAACAGCAGCCGCCAGGGCAGCACAAAGGTGAATACCGTGGCCACATTCAAGTAAAATGGGCTGTGAATGGTATCTTTGGATCGGTAGGGAAAGTTGGTGGCACATCATGTGTGCACACAGCATGTATTGGGTTTGATTAGGTCTGAAGTAGGCTACCAACAGTAGCTGAATAGACATCAAATACACAAGCTTGGGCAATGGCTAATACTACACATAACACAAATACTGCTACACACACAAGAATAGCAAGCCACAGTTCATAATTCATAAACAGCAGAGGTTCTCGTGAAATTTGAATTGCATGGTCGCATATGAGGTCCATGGTCCTTATTGGGTAATTAACATTAAAAGTGTCAAGAAATTAAAAGAAAATGTGTCAGTCAATCAGTGTGTCAATCAGTCATGAAAATAATATCACAATGCAATGCAAAAATACATAATTCAATGAAATTTCAAAAAGGGTTTCACTGTTGTTGAAAAATAGAATTTCTTAATTTTTGGGTGAACTGTTGGGAAACTCTTCCCGAGCCCATTTCCAGAGGAAAAAAATAAAGCTTTGTTAAATAAAAATTATGAGACAAAGTCAATATTATAATACTAAGTCAATTATGAGATAAAATTGCAAAATTATGTTTTGTAAATTTTTTTGTCAGTATTGTTTTGTATTTCTATTTAGCTTTAATTTATTTATATTTCAGTTTTCAGTTATGACCTTTTAATATTCTTTTTTATAACTTATTTATCATGCCAGGTTGTTTTTGTTATTTTTAATTACCAATAAAAATGTTTTACTTTTATTTTTTTGTTTCAGTTTTTAATGACTTAATTATGACCAAATTATGACTTAATGCCGTAATTATGATTTACCAAAGCGTTTTCCTTTTTTTTTTTAAATATGTGGCAAAAATGAGCTTACCTACAATCTTTAGGTCTATAAAGGACATGAACAATGTTTTCCCAGTAATAGCTACAGAAGCTGTGTTGCTTCTACAGATGCATCATGGGAAATCCATGCCCTCAATCACAAGCACAGCTCAAGGAAACACTTTGAAAATTGCATATTAAAGCAGCTGACATGCACAACAGCGAAAAGCAATTTCTCTGTCTATCATAAACTCTTTCATTCTTCGATACCGCAGGAACAATAAGAGCTTTCATAAGAAACAAGACATCAGCATAGGAAACACAAACACAAAATTCATTAGAAATGGAGGAAATATTTGCGGCGGGTGCAACCGAGGAAGAAAACACAGAGAAGAGCGCTACAGTATTTACATTTACATTCCGTCTGATGAACAGCCGTACATACACTGACCCTGCAGTGACACTGTGTAGCTGTCAGTGTCTAGCTCGCTAACGCTACAAGTGTGGCAAGAGTGAGAAATGATGCATTCGATTTGGTCAAGAGATATGTTTTTACGGGATTTATACTGATCAGACCTTCCATTTGCATAAGATTTGCACAGATCATGTGTAAATTTGATTGAATGTAGGCTTCACTGTCTATATGACATATTACTTTGTGCTAACTTTTTAAAGGAATAGTTGATACTTTTTATTGGATTTTTTTTGGTTAACAACATTCTTCAAAATATCTTCTTTTATGAAGATTTTTAGAACTCAAATTTGGTGAGTTTTTTTTGTGTGTGGTGGTGGGAGTTAACTATAACACTGTTGTAAGTGATTAAAAACTTAAATGAATTTGGGATTTTTTAAGTAAATTATAAGAAAACTTACATTTTTGAATGACCAACAAGTTCAACATAAACCACAAACGTGTTTTGCATACTACTAACTTCATCGGATGACCACCTCATGTGCTTTATATCAAGAAAAAAAAGTGAAGGTGGAATGTTTTCATCAACATACCAGAGTTTTCAAAGTTCCAGGATTCGACTTTGGGATTCAATTTATGCTACTCTCAAGACCAGCTTGATCGTGGTGGAAGACAAACTGTCGCATACAGCAAGAGATATCACCAGAAACTTCAAAGACTTCAAGGGGTCGAAATGAAAAATCGGCAATGCTAATGCCTGGCTGAAACTGCTGATCCTATCTTACACAAATCTAATACAGCCTATATAAATGCTGTTGACTACAGCTCCGTGTGTTTTCGATGCATCTTCATGAGGATTGTATAAGAAACAGCACGACGTTGTGCTGAGTTGAAGGTGACTCTTCCATTCAAAGAATCTCAATCCCTAATCATCCAGCTGGGGAGTGGAGATCTATACTGCACAGTGAGCATATGGGTCTTCAAACACAGGCTGCTCTTCAATGCCTCTTGCAAACAGCTTGATTAACTGGCAGTGGACCCTAAGACAGAGAAAATAGAGAAAAAAAAACAATAAAATGTTAACATTTCACAGGAACAAACAGCATGCTAAACACCACCTTACTAGAGAAAACAACTACAACAAAAAGTCTTTGCACTCATAAAATGTTTCTGAGGTGAAGAAACTACTACAGAAAAACTATTTTAATTTCTACACTGAAAAGTTAGTTCTGGGCGTATTAACATATTTTATCATTAAGTAACTTGTGATTTTGTTACATTTTCTACTCAAAATGACACATTCATACTCAAAAATGAACTAACAAATGTCAGCATAATTGTGTATTGTGTACCTAGCTATTGAAGTATCTGTGTTCGCAGTAATTATGTAGAGAGATCAACACAATCTCATGACCAATTTGTACGTATTTTATGAATTGGTAAATTCGTGCTTATCTGTATGACCTCACTCGTATTATTTTGTACGATTAGTCTAAAACCGAGTGACGGGTAGGTTTACAGGTTTAGGGGTTTAGGTCATTTGTAGGGGTGTAACGATTCGCGAATCGTGTATCGTACGATTAATGGTCATTTTTCAAATCATAATGATCATCCCTATCCCTTTGTTAGTGGGGACTTGAGAGAGCAGTGCACGTGCGTGTCATTATTTAATGGTTTGGAATGCACTTGTCAAGTGGAGCGATGCAATTTCCTCATTATCTTCAGCTGGGACGTTCCTGTGATTACGAACGCAACACGATGTGCGTCAGCAGATGTCGCCGTTTTAATGTCATAATTGTCTTTTTATTGTTGATAGCATAACTGTTGCAAATAAACATACATTTTAATATTCTAATATGTATAAAACCTTTTATAATAAAAGGATTTTATGCAATGCATCTGTGCCTTAACGAATCTGCTGACGCAGACCGCAAAGTTTGTTATCGCAGGAACATCCCAGCTGAAGATAATGAGGAAATCACATTCCAATCAAAAAAATAATGACACACACGTGCTCTGCTCTCTCAAGTCTCCCCTAACAAGGAGATACAAATGATCACTTTGATGATCTGGAAAATGACCATGAATCATATGATACACGAATCGTTACACCCCTAGTCATTTGTACAAATTCATACAAATTGGCGACTCGTAAAAAGGTTTTCAACATTATTTTTACTTTCAACTCAGGTAAGCAGATTTTACTTATTTTTATGTGAAATTATATACCGTATAATTATGTAATATCTAATTAATTTCTTTATGAATGTTAAAATGCAATAGCAAGTAGACTGTACAAATCAGTAGCAGTAAATTGTACTAAAAATGGGTTTTAAAAAATATTTTTATGCTACGATCTACAATTTTATTTTCAGTGTGGTGACATTTCTGCAAAAATAACATTTTGGGGTCTTTTACAACACTTTTAAATTTAAACTTAAAGTGAGAAGTGTTGAAAGTTTGTGGCAGCGAATTAACATTCTTAACAAAAGCAAACATGAGAGAAAATCTCATTTGCTGAATCAAACATGCCTTTTCAAACACAATACACACAATTAACTTTATTTTGACTCAGGGAACTGGTATCAGAGCGCCCCACATGAAGTGCAATGCTGTACCAGGTGAGCTACTGAGCAAGTTTACCATGTCAGAAAAGCCATATATGGAGCTGGTTACATAATTCAAATAGGAATATGAATTTGTTTTGAGTTCATAACATGGTTTTATGCAAGGTACCTTTATTAACTGATGGTTTTCCCCATAACAGTGTTAATTTCATCTAGAAACTGCAGGGATGTAAATGTAAAAGCACATTTTTGGTGTTTCTAATATCCTAATTGTTGAATTTGCTTAATATTTCAATGGAAGTGTAACATTTAAGTATACCGGTTCATTTAAATCACCAACCTAAACGATTTGCAATAGTAACACTGCCTTAGCAAACAACACTAATGCGTTGTGTCCTAGACTAAAACAAAGTACGAGCAAGTGCTGGTAAGCAATAAATGCTATGTCGTGTTAAGTAAAAAGTTTTGTAGTTAAATGCATGCGCTCTTAGGAGGTTCGGGGGCTCTTTAATTTCCTCTAATTCCACTCAATACTCTAGAGGTGAGTTCAGTGCCAGGCGATTGCCTTTTTCGGCCGTGGTATCATCATCAATTATCTCAACAGGTTATTTGCTTACTCATTCGAGAAACAATTACTGAAGCTGAAAATGGAATAAATGAATGGACTTCTATTTTAATTAAAGGAGGTGAGCCTTTAACAGTGAGAGGGCCATTAAATTAGGAGCATTTCATTGCTACGCATTGTTGACACAGAACAATGGGCCGTGAAGGAAATGATGCATTTGGGCGAGCCGTCATGCTGTATCAAGGAGGAGAACAACTCCTCTGCAGGCACAATGGAGGGAGTTTTTCATTTTAATAGCATCTTTTCCACGAGCTCAGGCCACAAAAGTCCATCTATTTATCCTGTTTAGTATGCTAGTGCTGAGATGATACAATCTTGTGCTCAAAGGACCTCAATATTTCAACTACAGCTTCCACTAATCGACAAACGCTTTAGTGAAGCCTGCTCATTTTGTGTCAAAAGAACATTTTCTGAAGCAGAAAACTATTCATGTAAGGTCTAAAAGAGAAAGTGGCATCTCTTAGATATATGAAGAAGTGTGAATGTGAGTGGCAGTGATGTCCAAACCCCTTAATTACAACAACGAGGACTTGCTTGAAGTAATTAGTGTAGTTCTAGTTTTAATACACGAACACTTTTTCCTTTCTTTCACCGTGTAACAGTTCTCATTTTCGCACCTTTTAAAGGGACAGTTCACCCAAAAATGAAAATTACCCCATGATTTACTCACCCCCAAGCCATCCTGGATGTATATGACTTTCCTTTTTTAGACGAACACAGTCTGTGTTTTTAAAAAATGTATCCTGTCTCTTCCAAGGTTGGTAAGGCTGGTGGATAGTGGGCATTACTTTGAAGCTCCATAAATCACATATGTCTGTCATAAAACTAACCTTTACGCCTCCTGGGGGTTAAAACATGTCTTCTGAAGCAGACCGATGGGTTTTTGTAACGTTCGTAAGAGAGTCAAGTTCCGACTCCATGTATGACATAAGCTCAGAAAAGAATAGACGACTGAAAATAGAGAAATACTAAATGCTGGTAATTAATTAAAATTCAAAAACGAGAAGTAAAAAAAAAAAAAGTCAGAGAATTTCTGAATGCAGAACGAAAACAGTTTACGTCATACGCCAAATCAAAACCCAGAATCCAGAACTTGAGTTATAATTTCAAAAAATTTAAATATTTTTGTTACAAAACCCATCAATTTGCTTCAGAATATGTGTTAACCCCCTGGGGCATATAGTTTAGTTTTACAATATTTTTTATATATAGCTTTAAAATAAAGCTTGGAAGAACCAGAATACATTCTTGAAAAAATTTGACTGTGTTCGTCTTAAACAAGAACGTTACAGTTATATACACCTAGGATGGCTTGGGGTTGAGTACATTATAGGGTAATTTTCCTTTTTGGGTGAACTATTCCTTTAAATTCATAATTTCCCTAATTTGCAGAGTGTGCGTTATCCCTCAAGTGAACTATCTATATAGTATTTCTGCAACTCGAACAGTAGAGAAATAGGTTCACTTCCGCTGAGTCCAATGCATAAAAACTAAAATACCAAACACAGGGGGCATATCTGGATAAGCACACCTACCGGACTTGAATGGCAGTGTGTGGTAGGATCTCTCCATCACAGTTCCAGTTGCTCTGGGAAGGCATGCAGCCACAGGCTCTATGCTCCCTGCAGATCTGACTCAGGAATCGCTTGCCTGTCGCTCCGCTCTCTCTCAGGTCCACTTCAGAATCACACTCCTGATATCTGGGGGTGAATCGGAACTGCCTGACCCGGTACACCTCCACAAAAGTGTGGTCAAACTGAACAAAGAAAGAGAACGAGTTACGCTTGCTGAATCCCATGTTAAAAATAGCATTAAACGTTAGCTGTACACTTCTTGGGAGAAAGAGAGCAATTCTAACTTTTATTTGGCTAGTTAATACTTCTGTTTGAAATAAATATTGTTCTTTTGAACATCCTGTTCATCGAGGAATCTGGAAAGCAATATTATCACTGTTTCCACAAAAAGCAGCACAAGCATTTTCAGCGGAGATAATGAATAATGAATGTTTCTTAAGCACAAAATCAGCATGTTAGACACATTTATGAAAGATCATGTGACACAAAGACTGCAGCAATGGCTACTACTAATTCAGTTTTGTCATTATATAGAAATAGAAATGAGTCTTTTAAATTAAATGCATAAAGCCATAGTGATGATAAGCAAACCTCTTTTAAAATCATTATAAAAAATATAAAGGATGTATAATGTCGTAGTGAATTTGGGATCTGTATATTGTATATTTACAAACATAAATAGGCTCATAACTATATTTTGATGAGTAATACATTTGCTGGGGCATTTGCATTATGAAACGTTACAAGGTTCCAATGCGAATGAATTTCCAAGTATGAGTGATTACTGGATAAAGAGTCATTTCTAGTTGTTTAAATATTTTAGGAGTTAAGCAGTTTCAAAAAATAGATGACTCTCAAGGTTCTCTATGATTGTAGAAACCGTGCTGTTACTAAGATCTTCAAAGAACATAATTATCAGGTTTTTTTCCAAGAAAAAAAAAAAAAAAAGAACATACAGTTAATTAAATATATATATATATATATGAATTTATACTATTATGAAATACAGAGTGAGCATTTAGACAGTGGGGATGCTTTTTTGAAGTCTGACGGTATGTTTTTTTCCCAGACTTTGAAAAAGCATGAATGGAATTGCTTCATCGCTTTCATGAAAAAAATATCACTGATGTTGTCTGTTGAGCTAAATCAAGAACCTGGTCGTCCTTATTGGTGTGGCGCAGAAGGTGGCGTAGGAAGTCGAGTCGGGAGCACTTCCTGACGAGGATGAGGTCAGTAGTTCCATCTGCTAAGTGCGCTGATGGCGACAGGCCTTTAGGACTGCGAGGACATGCACAACTCATGCTGGCAGCATTGATGGCCAAGAACTTTCCCCTGATGACAGTCCAAGTATCCTTACACTCTGAAATACAACAACATCATGTCACTACTAGTAAACCTCGGCGCTGTGAAGTGCATAGACCCGTTTCACATACTGTGAATTCAAGCGTTTCCATATTTTTTGATTTTTAAAGCATTGTGTATAGCTTAGAGCAGGCAACCACTAACAACCCCCCAACATTTTAGATCCTGGTTGTCCTGAAGTTCTTAGTAAAGCCTAATTTACTGCCTGCTGCTGTGCATGTGCATGCTCTAAATGTGACAATAAAACAATAAAGTGTAACACTTTATTTACCAAAAAGTGCTGTTAGTCCTGTTACACATTTGTACTTACACAAACCATTCTGGGGGTTTTAAATGTGTGAAGTTACAGAAATATTACAGCTGTTGACACTATGTACGGTGTGCACTTACACTGTGGTTACATACTAGATACACATCTAGTTACTATGGACGTACACCGGTATTAGGGACACTTAATATAAAGTGGGACCCTGTCACTGATGTACGTTTTTTCCTTTGCCACTGTCGACTCTTATTTGGGGGCACCTAACATCCAGCAATATTATTGAAACAACAAGATTGATGATAACTGAGCAGAGCTGAATGATGACATAACCGTTTCCTACAGAGGTGCTTTACAGCTGAATTGCTACATACAGCATAATTGATGTTCTTGAAGGGAACTGAATCATCACTGGACAGACCTCAGCTGAAAAGTGACACTATTGGTTTTTTTTACTGAATCACTGAACCCTTATATCACTGTTTATCCCTTTAAAGTTGCTTTGACACAATCTGCACTGTATAAAATGCTATATAAATAAATTACTTGATTTAAAATTAGAAATCAGTTTTGCACTGAATTCCCAAAATGCAAAAGCAAAACGTAGGTATTTGAGGTTTACGGGAACTCTCCATAGGCGTAATGACTTCTATACAATACAAACTTAATTTTCTATTGCCCTACACCAACCCTACACCTAAACCTAGCCCCCACAGGAAACTTTGTGCTTTTTTAGATAAAAAAACAAACAAAACAAAACACAATTTAGTGTGTTTTTAATCCTTTTGAATTACTGGGACATAGGCAATACTTTCTTGTAGACTTATTTTATTTACAACTTTCGAGAATCGTTTTTTTCAGTGATGCTATAAACTGTAAAACGAAAGAAGCCAGGTGATTGTAAATCTCAAGGCAAGTATAGCTGTGGTGCTCTCTCACTGACGAAGGGCCCTCGACTCCCTTTCCTGTTTACATCATTCTTCCCCTTATTCTTCCCACAAGACTCTATTTATGTCACGCAGTCTAAAAGCGTTCAGGAAATCATCATGCACAAATGCCAATTTGGGATTGCGAGGGCAGAGAGTGTGTCTCTGTAAACAGCACTTATCAGTGCTCAGGGTAAACACACAGAATGCTGGGTAACGGAGGTGCCAGTTGTTCTGAGGGTGCTGAGAGGCAGAGATAATATGCTGTGTGTGTGTGTGCACTCTCTAAATGATCAGCCGGGCGGCAGCTTGAACCATTTGGCCTAATGTTCACAAACAGCGTGCCAGTCGAGCCGACAGATGGGGGCATTACAAATCATGGCTGGAAATGCACTTTGTTGGCCTGTACTGAGGGTGGGCGCATTTTCCACAGGGCAGATGTGAGGCTTCCTGTCAATGCCCGTGCTCAGTTTAACACTGGCATAGAGAGTATTCCCAAATGCTCCTCACCAGCATCAGAAACGCTGTCTTCATTTTTGCTGACCAGCTTGTCAGAAGAGGATTGCCGACAGACACTACACCTGCAAGACATAAACACATGTTAACAATAGAGTGTGAAACATAGCTATATACTGTATACACAAGGTAAAATCTAGTTTAAAGAAATCAAGGCATGATTTAAAAATGGGACCATTACAGTATATCTACTCATTATAATAATATATTTCTATTGTAATTTATATGTACATCTTGAATATATTGTCAATAGGTTTGGGGTCGGTAATAGTGCTCTCATAAGTATATGCACTGTGTTTATTTCATTATGCATAAAGAAAGACACACACATGCATATTTTCAGAACTGTATGGTAAATACATGTAAATATACAGTGTATATATATTGTGAGTGTGTATATATATATACACATTATGAATATATAAAGAACACACACATTTATTTAAAATAAATACATTTATAAATCTTTATTTTGAAAGCAATTAATCATGATTAATTGTTTTGAAGCACTTGTTTTTTTAACTAAGAAAATAATACTATTATTCAGCTATTAGATTCATCATCATCATTATCATAAAAAAAAAAAAAAAAAAGGTTTTAATGACAGATCATGGTTTCCAAAAGTATTCAGCGGAACAACAGTTTTCAAAATTGTTGATGATAAGTATAATAATAAATATCAGCATATAGTGATTTCTGAAGGATTATTTGACACTGAAGACTGTAATATCTGTTAATAATGAAAAATTCAACTTTGCCATTCAGGATTAAATTACATTTTAATATATATTCAAATAGAAAACAGCTATTTTAGATAGTATTAATATTTTAACATTTTTTATTGCACTTTTGTTTACACTTTTTTTTTTTTGCGAGGCTAAGCAGAGCACTTTCTTTAAAAAAAAAAATACTACTGACTTCAAATTGTACGGTATAAATATCATCAGGTTCTATTTTACAATTTGATTAAAACACATCAGATGATTGTTTAAATGATGAAGTATACAGGGTCAGTCATGTTTGCTCAAAGATTCATATTACTGTGACAATACAAAACACACAGAACAGCATTTACCCAGTTCGGCACTGCATTTTGTCTCTAGGAGTTCCCAAGTTCCCTTCAGCAGGTAAGAAGGACACAGTTCCCTCATAGTAGCGATGTGACAGAAATGTTTTAACACCTGAAATAAATAAATGAATTAATAGACAGAAAGAATAAAACAAAAATTTCCATCCAATACAAAAATAAACAAATTAGTAACGGTAAACATCACACCTGAGATATCGTAACGGGCCGGGCCCATCCAACGCTTCCTCTCGCTGTCTGTCAACACATCTCCGTAGAACCCGTAACCCAGCAGTGACACAGAGTAGCGCAGGAAGTGGTCATCACTGTGCACCGAGCAGACGTCCATTGGCTGTGAATCACCTGTAGAATAAGTCAGGATGGATTTCAGCAACACAAGCGGACAGCATCAGAATCCTGTGCTAGGCAGCACATATAAGAACAGTGCGTGTTGCAGCAGAATTAGATATCTGCCTCTGCAAAAGTAGCACAGCAAACATTTTCCATTTTGCTGGAATGCTTTATTTATGCAATATGTCACTCAAAGCTGTATGTTACAGAGATTTTACCCTTAAGGTATGGTCATTTTGTGACTTCCAAAGGAAACTAGTATACTGTAGTAGTTACCTTGCTGAACAATAAATAAAAAAATAAACAACTAAATATACTGGGATAGCACCCAGCTCGAAAATACTACAGAGAAACTGAGATAAGCAGAAATACGACCATACGCACATACATAGCAAGATTTGCTTTATCATCCTGCAGATATGGAGATGAGCACTTACCCACAATGATGTGCAGTGCTGAGGTGACAGGGTCATTTGAGCCAACTGTGGCATAGCATATACAGTCAGTCGAACCTGTTTCAAAAACACATTTCATGGGTCAGGGGTTCAGAAATGGCCTAAATCTATCTCTCATAATTCACTCTGAAGGTTAACGTATGAAAATGACACTTTCATTTTCAATTTTGGTGGCATACGGGGGCAGCTGCAATCTAACCTTCAATTGGGAACGCTAACCAAACATCACAAGCCAATGGAGTTTTTGGTCTATTCAGCCCTTGTGAGAATAAGAAAGTTTTTTCGATCTTGAAATGATTGTAGCTGAAGCATTGCAGGGCACTGTTATATAGAGAGATGAGATTTCAGATGAGTTCAGCCCTCTTTCTGTCTCTTATATGCTGTCTGGTAATCTAATTCCTCTTCCTAAAATTGCTTATATAACAGCGCGAGGTTGAAGAGGTTTAGAAACACACCGACGGCAATCTGCAAATGTGCCAGACTGATTATTTCATGATCCTATTATTGTTTCCACAAAGTTGGGAAATGTAAAAAAATACAGTGTTTTTCCATTTCTATATCATAATAAAACCGTTTAAAGAGCAATAAACTGCATGCTGTTTAAATGTCAGTTCCTTACTGTGGCAATACTGTGATACACTGATAGTATTAGATAACATGGTACAGTAATAATCACCATGTCTATTTACCAGGTATTTACATAAGGTCCATTTACAGCATGGGAACATAAATGTTTAGTGACTTTAGACTATAATACATCTTGTAAAAAAGGAAACAATAGGACCCCTTTGAAAAAGATAATTGAGCTATTAGTTGAATAAATAATTTGATTTTAAATTGAATTAGATGTAGGTCAGCTAAAATTGTCCGTTGGTTATATAGTAGTATTAGTATATTTTTATCAAATGCCATGCTAGCATCTTTAAAGGGTTACAACACCCCCCTGTTTCAGAGGTGCTTTTTCACACCTCTGGTTTGAAAAACTTTCTGAAAAGGGACGTTGTTCACTGGGGGTAAGGGG
>JAUMHQ010010459.1:0-13457 GCA_032361165.1 Enteromius paludinosus | reverse complement strand
ATGAGAGGATGGATGGGTTCCAAAACCAAAAATCAACATTGATTAAATGTTTGTCTTTTCAACACAGAAAAGCAATGAATTATCAACATTGATTCAACATTATTTAACATTGAATAATCAACCTCAACCAAAATGATGATTCTGATGAAATTTCAACATTGAATCAATGTCACCTTGCTATCTGGGTTCTTACTTCTGTTTGAGAGGAGCGAGACAAGATGTATTTTTCCAGGTCCCAAGTTGTAATTTAATTATACTGTCTATACTACACTTGCTGAACAACTCGACACAGGTTCAACCTGTGTTATATCTGATCACCCCCTTGTGTCTAGTTAAGGAAAACACATTCTGTCTTACTTTTAACTCTTTTAAGTCTTAGTAGTGTGTAATTCTTCTTTACTTTAAAATACTGAACACACTAATGTGTCATTAATAACACAATTTGTGTCATAGATGTGATATTTTTACCAGTTACAATGAGTTCAATACAAAACAACAGTTTTCTTTCAAATATAAACATATTAAAACTTCACTTCTGAATTTTCACAACGGCAATATTTACATGTTATTTGAATTTCATAAATACGTTTTTAAACACTTTTATATCTTGGATTCACAGAAAGGTTTTCTTTGTTCGAAATCATGTGATGTGGTTTTACATCAGCAGCATTGCTTAAATTAATGACTTTATATTCATTTGTTCTTCGGACAGCATATGCATACAAGTGTGTGTGAAAATACTTAAATATGTATTTAATGACCCTGGAAGTTCTCCATCCAGCACGTGCGTGAGAAACAACCCTGTCTTCATTTCTTTATTACTGACAGATTCACATCCCTCACAATCTGCTGGCTTATTGCACTTTAACTTTCTTTTTCATTTATAATAGTACGTTTTGGATAAAGTTTTGGAGAAACGAGATTACAGTTAATATATCTTTATTATAAAATCAATACATGATCAAAATGATGGTTTAATTTTTTAAAGTGTTTAAAGTTTAAACAGAATGATTAGATAAACCCAGTTTAACTCTGTGAGTGTCAAATGGAGAATATAGGTAAGCGTGTATATGTATCTATTATAGTTTGGATGTTTAGATTTTTTAAGTAATTTATAGAATCCTTTAATTAATATTTTTATGTTTTGTGGGTAAAGGTGCTCTTTTTCTTTTGGATTGTCTTGTGTTGAGATTGCAGGGACAGAGGCTCTATATATATATAATGACATATAACAGGCCTTTTTTTTTTTTTTTACCACGATTCACAGAAGAAACCCACTAAAATCTTTAAGTTCATCAACATATCTGTAGGGGAAAATGGCGTGAGTTGTGCCAATTTTTACTCAAAGTGACTTTAAAGTGAGTGTACCTGTATTTGAGGATATGGTGCAACTTTGGATCTAATAAATAGTTTAAGAAATATAGCTTTTGGGTAAAAGTGGTCTCATGCTGCAGGGTAAGTTGTGCATTTTAATGATAAGAATTGTATTGATAAGAATTTAATGATATGAACTAATGTTATATGAACGCAAGAGAAATTCAATACAGAACTACCAAGGTTTAGGTTAATTTAGATATTGTCACTTTATTAAACTGTTGGGGTAAGTCCTATTTTGTTTTTTTGGGAAAACACAAACTTAAATACACAATATATGTAAGTGGCCACTAAAGGCTGTTACATAGCCCGGTCATTCACATGATTAGTTTTGATGGCGTGAGCCATAAACCTGTAGAGCTCATCAAAAGTTCATAAATCTCAGAACCTCAGTGATGTGTAAGTTCATTCTGGTTTTTAAACCTGGTATCATGCCTTGCAGCATTATTTGCTAAGTTTCTCTTTCTTATGTTTACACCTTTGTGTGCTGTTTAGCCCAGTGATCATCAAGTTTTTGGCTGATTTAGGAAGCAGCAAGTTAAAAATTTGCACATCTTGGTGAGCAGAGCGAGGTGTGTATTTTTTGTTTTGTGTTTATAAAATTAAATCTTTAACGATGTAGAATGTCAACATTGACTATTATTTTCATGTGTTGACGCACCCCTATCACTGCTCTGTCCAACTCCACATGTCTGTCTTCTGTTTATAAGTGCCTGGTATGATGGTCTAAAATTAGGAATGTCACATAGTTTAAGTGCTCAAATTTAAGAATACAAATTAATAATATGTTGAAAATATAATCATAAGTGCTTCTGGCACAACTAGCATGAAAAAGTAGCATGATCCAGCATTTAAGAACTTCCTTGCACTGATAATAAAACAAACACTTTACTACATAGACAACAGTTGTCTATGGCTAGTCATTACCCAAGGGAACCAGACTTCAAGTGTTTTTTCTGCTGCAGCCTGGATGTGTTCAGGTCTGTAAAGCTGCCATCAAATGACTGGGAAAAATAATGGCTGGTGCGATTATTGTGTCTTGCAACACGTCCAATGGCATCATCATCCTAGTCCTCTTGGGTTATTTCACCATAATAATAACCATAACCACATCTCGCACACTGTAATGTCATTTGAATGGCTGCATTAAAGAGAAAGTAGTGATCACTTGTTTTGGATGAAGGACTCTTCCAAGCATTTGGCATCAATGGTTGTTTCAAAAAATTGTTTAAGTTTAAAGAACCGATTCATCATCTCACCTCAAGTCATCTCGCTGTGATGTCATCATAGACTTTTCTAACAACGCAGGGTCATTTTATGTCACTGAAACATTCAAATAAAGTTAACAGAATGGGTATCATCTCTTTTTTTTTCACTTAACCTGATGATGCTTGTGGTCACAGTTACATATTCGCTGATACTTTATGTCAGAAATAAATAAATGTTATTTTTTTCTTTACAACAATTTTGTAGCGGACTTCGTCTCTCGTCACAAAGAACTCCATGACACCACTGGCTTCGGTGGACCACGCCTGCAGTTTATTAAAGAGAGGACAGGATTAACACCACACAAACACACTCTCAGTTCTTTGGTCCGTCTCGCTCAAGTCCAAAGCTGTTCTGACCACATTTAACAATAAACTCTTTCTACATAGAGTCTTGTTTCACTTGTTTTCTTTTAACACATATCAGACATCACATACGTTACAAACCTTTTACACAATTCAATCTGGTAAATATATTCTGAATATAATACACGTAATTATATGTTTATATAATATATCTCTTATAAACACACATCATTTCATACTTAAATACATAAAATTGTGAAATCACAATGAAATATGATCATGTAGTGGTAATAGTTTTGTTGGAATTACATACCTTCAGTTTATTAAAGGCATTTATTCTCTCTGCAGGTCATTCACCAGGTCCAGTGTGGTTCTGGGATTGTTGCTCACAGTACTTGTGATCATTTTGACCCCACAGGGTGAGATCTTGCGTGGAGCCCCAGCTCGAGGGAGATTATCAGTGGTCTTGTACATCTTCCATTTCATAATAATTGCTCCCACAGTTGATGTCTTCACACCAAGCTGCTTACCTATTCTTCCCAGCCTGGTGCAGGTCTACAGTTTTGTTTCTGGTGTCTTTTGACAGCTCTTTGGTCTTGGCCATAGTGGAGTTTTAAAATCTTTTTAATCTTGATCAGGAACTCTATGAGTAATGATTTTGAGTGGTATCACCCGCTAGATCATTGTAAAACATCTAAAAGCCTTCCATTTAGAGGTTATTATTGCATTGGTTCTGTGGTTCCTGTCCCACCCACTTCTTAAAAGTTAGCGACACCACTGACTAAAACCCCATTTCTGAACGCTGTGAACCAAAGATTACAACTTCTATCTTATTCATCGGTGAGTACAGTATGTCCTGATATTAGGTGTATGTGTGGTATACAGAACTCAAACTATAAGAGTCAATTTTTGAATAACGTTTAACATTAATTATTTTAATTATATACATATATGGAAATTCTAATCTAAGTCAAGGTTATATCTTCACTGTTTTCTCCTGCTATTAGTGAGAGTAGATGACGTTCCTGTTCACAAACAATTATTTATTTAATATTTACAATACATATAGCATTGAAGAGTAGACAGTAAATTAAATTTTAGAAGAGAATGCTTCTTTTTTTCCCTTTTAGTTTGGAATGTAATGTGTCTTTCTGTGTCTACCGCTCTCTTGGCTCTTAGATAGTTTACATTGGTGTTTCTTATCAGACTATTTACATTTATCCCAAATACTAACACATTTATCATCAGCACAAACCGTTTCATTTGTTATCCTTTCCACTATCTGTCTACAGGGCATAATGAATCAAGTCTTGCACAATGTTTTGCAATCTTTCCTCTGAACAATGTTTCTCTAAAGTTGTGCAAAAATTAGTTGGGAAAGCCATTTGATGGCAAAATAACGGCAAAGCTCAGGAGTTGATGTCCATACAGAGTTAGAAACCTGAGTTGCTGTAGAAATCACAACACAAACACAATGACACGTGACAGAAAAAGTCATGATGTTTAACATCAGAGTGGCTTTATTTAGTGCTAGAAATAACTAAACTCAAGGATGTGCCATGCTCCAGTTTCCCATTAAAACTTACCCATACTACTCAAATTAGAAAAAAATATTATAAGATAACCGCTATGAATCAGTAAGGTGTTTGTTTTGATCAGTTTAAACATGATCTGTTTCAAAATCATACTGTCTACATGTTTTGATTTACTTTGTCCAGGTCAGTTGGAGATTGAGAAAGCAGAATGTCTCAGACTGTCATACCCATGAACTCTTCAACGCTCGTCATCCAGCTGCAGCCAGCGACACAAACAGCTCCTGTTACGATGCTGACCAATGCTCCTGCTTCACCTCTTCAAGGAATTCAGGCATTTCTGAAAGGACAACCGAAAGTCCTTGGGGTGAGAGATGTCTCATAAACCATTTTCTGTTTGTATATCACTACATAATTATTGTATATCAATAAATGTATGTGTATACATATATTGTATTGCGAATGCAACTAAGCCTAACTGGCCAATAGATGTGTGGGCATTTTGAGGGTATATAAACTTGCATACAGACAGAAATTTCACATAAAATCAATGAAGCAAATGTTTGTGGGTTTTGCACGCAATAAAAAAATGCTGTTAGACAACTTGGTAACTTGTCTTAATAAGCAAAAAATGATTTGTTTTCATTGCTTAGACCCTGGTCATCTTATTGCTGACTACAAAGTTGAACGAAGAACATTGCAGTGAAAGCTAAGAGTGTGGGCGCTGATAAAACCAATCAAATAATATGGCCGGTTTCTTTGCAGCCTATTCTGGTGATGGGCGAGCCATTTGGGCACCTTATACTAGACTGTGTTGGCCAACAACTGTGATAGAATTGATTCAATTTTGTTCAACATTTTTGTGATCCAGATGGATTAAGGAACTAATTTTGAATCTAAAGTATTTGAACAAGTGTGGAATTTCTGTGGATCACATAATATCTAGCACCTATCATCCGCAATCTCAGGGAGCTGAGTCTGGTAAGGATTGGGCTGATCTTCCTTTGCTGTAGGGATGCAACGGTTTTCGGTTCTTTATCGAACCGTTCGGTTTGCCCTGTTCGGTTTGGTACACACACGTGAACCGCGATATTTCGGTACTTAGCCTACTTTAGGCATTAAACTTACATTTTAATTAAAATTGTATTAAGTGCATAGACAATCAGGCGATGGTCAGAACTTCTCAAGACTAGTGATGGGTCATACTTGAACGATTCGCTCATTTTGAACGACTCTTTAATGTAACTCAGGAAGAACGAGTCGTCTCGTGGGAGTGATTTGTTCAGGCTGAGGCTGCATAGGTTAAGCTTATGGGGCTGTCACGTGATGATCGAACGACTCGAAAAACCCATTATTCGAGAGACGAACGAATCAATTCTGTTTCTGGCTCAGGCTGGTGTATTTAGAAAACATAAGTATTTTCTTGTTGCTGTCAATAGTTATTTGAATAATGTTCATGTTTATATTTCACTTTATACTGCACTTTTTATATTGTCCGTTTTTGAAAGAGGTTTTGAAAAATAAGTGTTCTTTTTTAAAAATAAATGTGGTGTTTTGACTTAATCTGTAACTTTTTTTTTACATTTAATATTGTCTCTGTACCTTGATAACTTGAAATAACTAGAAAGGGCGAATGACCTCCCGCTATGTTAGAGCTCACATACAGTACTGTACAGTAATATTGATGTATCGAAACCGAACCGTTACCGTGATCAGACCGAACCATGGGCTCACTGTACCGTTGCATCCCTACTTTGCTGTGTTCTGCGATAAGAGAAACTGTTCAAGATTTGCTATGTTATAGTCCTGTGGAGCAAATTTTTGTTCAAAATCAGACCTTTTAAAGGGTTACTGGCAAGCTCCACTCTCTGCTTGTCTCTGAGATCTCAGCTTTTATGACTCTGATTGATGTCATGCAGTATTTCGTTATGGCGTTTGGAATGCGCAACACGTCATCAACATTCCAAAGATCGATGCAAATCGTACTGAGAGGAGTTGAGAATTTTGAAGCCTATTTAAATGAAATCATGATACATTCTTCCACTTGGAAAGAGCATGTGACTTCTCTACATAGAGTGTTTTCTCACGTTGATGGTGCTTCCCTGACTCTGAATCGTGTACTGACCAAAATCGCCTTGTTTTCTTGGCTAAAATGTGTAACTCTAATACACCGTTAGGGGTTTTATCCATTAGTCATTTATAGTGCAAGAGTTTTATTTGGATATTCGTCTTAAGAAGGACTTCATTAAGAAGAAATTCATGGTGCTGTTTGTATCTTTCTGGTGTGGAGGTGTAATGAATGGATTTGGGCATTCCTAGGGTAACAGCATGTTCGTGTACACATGTGTAGGTCTTCCCTGTGTTTTCCTGTCTCTCTCTCGCTCTCTCTCTAATTAACTTAACGTGCAGCTGATTGGAAGGCCTAAGCTGATTGGTGACTAGAAGGATCGCCACAGTTCTTAAGCCATTCAGTGGAATGGCTTTCGTATGAGACGTTAAACAGAGGTCCCGACTCTCTGTGGTCATTAAAAATCCCATGACACTGATCGTAAAGAGTAGGGTTTGTTTTTGTGTCTCCCAGACGGTCCAGATCATGATCGGTCTGCTGACTCTCCTGTTAGGCATTGTGTCTTCAGTTCATCCAGATTATCTCTTCGTCTACAGTGGTTTTCCTTTCTGGGGATCTCTCATCGTAAGAAACTATTAAATAGTTTAGTGTTCTTTCTTTTATAAAACAAACTTCATATTTTAATTCAATTCTCAATTTCTCTCTTCTCAGTTCATCATCACAGGCTCACTCAGCATTGCTGCAGAAAACAAAATTAATTTCCGCTCCAGTGTGTGTTTGGTATGTACTACACAACACTGGCCCGAGCACTGTGCTGGAAGAACAGAAATAGTGTTCTGCTGTATTTCTACTGATTTTCTGAACTGGTTTACAATGTCTATATATATAGACATTGTAAATCATGCTGGTGTAGTTTTTACAGTGTTGTATAATTCAACATCTATGCTTAAATCTATAATCAAGTTTTGCAGAATGTTTCCTTTTTCTCTTTAAAATAAATGCAATTAAAATTATATCGTCCACTTTTGCACAAGTATATTTGCAGTAAGCCAAACAAGTAGATCAGAGAAGATTGACTGGACTTGTCTGTAAAAACTGCATTATATTTATAAAGACAAATTGTAATTGTTCCACTTTATTAGACCCAAGTCACTGCTGCTTTGACCCTGATGACTGCGGTATAGTGTAGCTTTATCACATTTCTTTATGAGCGTTAACTTGTAATAACAGTGTTTTAAAGTTCTTTCTCATTTATTAATCAGTTTTATGTTTGTTTTTTGCTGGCTATAGGTGAAAGCTTCACTGGGAATGAACATTTGCAGTGCTATAACTGCAGCCCTTGCCATGAGTGTACTTTCATTTGACTTGGCCATAGGTCCACACATAAGCTGCTGGGGTTATCGCTGTGGTTACGCAGAGTCCAATTTTTTGGTATGTTTTCAACCTTTATATTCACTAAGCATGCTCCAAAATTGCATTTTTGGCTTTTTGTCATAAAAAGAGACAAATGTCTGAAAATATGAGCTGAAATCTTTTCATTTGGTTAGTAATTACTGATTCGAATGCTTTCAGGTTCACAGTAGATCTGAGATGATAAAAGCTATTCTTCACTACTGAGTTCAGGCCATTATCAAACATCACTATACATTTTTTTTGCGGGTGTATGAGAATTCACTTAAAAAGGACCCAAATGGATATTTATCTGTATAACCAAAGTCAACTTTAGAATTATTTTGGTGTTAAAAAACTACTGTCAAGACATGCAGTGAAAAAGACAGTTTTCCTTTCTTTTTGAGAGCATTACAAGCTGCTCATGCATTCCTAATGTTGAAAAAGGTAATATCTCGAACCTAAAGAGACATTCTTTATAAAACGTTAAGACTTGTCCATGCCTTCCTAAAATGCATTGTTCAAACATGCCCCCACAGTATGTCTATGTCACTCTCTGACTTCATGTGTGTAATGAGGAGTCAGAGGCAGTCAGATCCATTTGCAGTTTTATTGAGGCGTAGTCAGACAGAAGCAGAGGTCGGTAACGGGCAGACCGAGCAATGTAGGCAATCCAGAGACGTAAAGAGTAAACAGGCTGAGGTAGGGGCAGAACTAGGTTGGTAAGGTCACTAGGGCAGGCAGCAGAGAATCAACAGAGTAACAACAGTCCAGAATCCTACACAGGCAATACGCAGAACCTGATTTTGCTGTGTTCGACGTGCTCCCTGGAACAACATTGTGATTAGCCAATTGGCCTTCCCTGCCATGCAAATAATAATCATGTAAATCACGTACAGCACGTTTTAGCAACGTCATATGACCCTGTTAAATGTGTTATATATCAATGAGTGCATATACATGGACCCTATTAATGCGATTATTATGTAACATAGGTGGCCTACGCCGATTTTAATCGAAATATAAAGACATGTAAACACCTTAATCATAGTATAGCCGCTCTGACCGGTATTTTACTACTGTTTCGGCTATTAAAATAGTTTAGTTTTGTATGTAATGGCAAAATTATTATTTTCGGTTTCGTTTTTTAAGTCAATTTAGAAAAACGCTTGGGACATTTTTGTTTGTTAAATAGCCTACACGTTTTTGTTTTTTAAAAGTAAAGACCAAGCGGCCAGCGGCAGAAAGTGAGCTGATGCCTTTTCATCACGACTTGCCTAAAATAAAATCAATGTGCCTTGCATACTAAAATAATTCAAGCTTATAAAAATGTTTTAACATTGATAAAGGTGCGCTAGTCTAGCATATCCAAATTTGACTGGAAGCTTGCTCCAGGACACGGAGGCACCAGTGCAATCACTGTTATTCTTTCAGTGGAAACTAAATTGTCAGGCTCAGTAGGAAGGAGACGGAGAAGAGGTAAGTATTAACAGAATATTTATTTAAATTGCAATGTCAAGCAGTAGATTGTTCCAGTCTTGTTGCTTTGAGAAGCTGGGAAGTTCTCCTATGATCGCCAAGAATGGGTAAGGATCAATCTCCTTTCAGTAAAGTTCTTTCCTCAGTAATGGTGAATACAGAGAGCTCGCTGATGTTAATCCTCGTCTCTATTTCTTCACAGCTGCCGATGGAGAAGTGCTCGAAGAGGCTGGCAGTCATCTGAGGAAACAGGTAATATTCACAGGTGAGTAAACTCAGGTAGGTAATGGGAATCTCTCACGTGTTGTAGAATCTGAATCTCCGTAGCGTGCACAATAAGCTTTGCGGTGATATAAAACCAGGTGAGTGAGCTTCCTCGTTGTGTGCACTATCAGCTACGTGGTGAAATAAAACCAGGTGAGTGAACTTCCAACTTCGTTACTTCAGATTCCTCCAACACTCAGTAGCACTTCAAGCAGAACTTGACATAAGAGATAGATGAGTATATAATCTGAGTCTTTAGGGCAATGGCAACAATGAATGGCGTAAACAGTAGGCAATAGAACAGGTAAGTATGAAGATGTTACCTTAATCACATCCGAAGACAGAGTGTCAGGCTAGATCTTAAATACACGCTCTCTTGATTGTTTGCAGGTGACTGTAATTAAAACTTAAATTCAATTAAAATTAAAACTGGTGACTGAGAGCGTGTGAATTTGGCGGTGCTGGGGTCAGCGCCGCCTGGTGGTGTGACAAAAATAGCCTTCGTTGTCATTATTATTATTTTTTTTGATAAAGGTAACATGCATCATTCAGAGCTGTAAATTGTCTACTTTTATTTGAGTGCAATATCAACAAAACGTGATTTTCTGCCTTCACTTCTTGAACAGGAGCAAAAATGAACGGAAAATACATGATAAATGTATCTACAGAAAGCTTTAAATGAACAAAACAAATTGAAAACAAAAACTCCTTAATTAGAACCTAATTGTAATCAGGATTAGGATGACTTATATTTTATCTCCTTACTATTTCCCTGACATATTAATAACATTACATGAATGACGTGACACGCACCTGTAATAATACATAGTTTTCAAACTCGTTTCGGGAGGAGAGATCAGAGGCAGTTAATAATGATCTCCGCCTCCAATCATCCAATTATCCTATCAATTCCTCAGCATCGCACTATAAATAATCAGAGACCCGACCTTCCTCATCCTCAATCTTAGCATTTGGATTCCAGCATCATGTCTGACCACATCAGCTCTTCCGATATCTCTGAATACGAGGACGCAGTGCCTCCTTCGGCCCCTGCCGCCACCTCTAACGCTCCTCCGCCCTGCTCTCCCAGAGAGGCCTCGGCTTCATCTAGATGCCACAAAACCAACAAGGTTTTGTGGTCGCAAGGTCGCAAGCATGTTCATCTTCAAAACTAATGAAGCCCTTGCTGAAACAGGCCCTGGCTAAAGCGGGAGTGCACCTCTCCTTTGCGACTCGATTCCGGATTATCACTATACCACAATCCGGTCACTCGTACGGAGTTCCTAGCTCAAAGACACAATTCTCCCTACCGCCAAGCAGCCGCCCCCTCAGCCAGGGGCTCCAGCCGAGCCCTCGATTTACAGCAATGGCCGTAAACCTATTTGCAAGCCACTTACCTCCATCCAGCCCCCGCAAAGCCAGCATTCTATCCTTCCACCGATCTCCAGTCAACAGGCGATAGCATCATGCCAGCACAGCCCTCTTAGCCTCTTTAACATTCAAAGCATGAAGCACGTATCCGTTAACGAGCACAGACTGATCAACATCAATCTGAGATTCAGCGCGCACATTTCGTTTAATCCCGCCCAGTGTAGCCAATTTTTTCAATCCAAAATAGCTAAATCCAGCTCGAATAGCCGAGATGCTAGATGTCAATAGATGATGTCATACGTCTATTTGCATATTCATTACGCCAGTGCGTCATATTATCTTGCTTTCTCCGTGGTCACATAACATTATTCAGTGCTCCCTAATTCTCAGTATAACTATTTTCTCTGATATATTTAATGGTTCCGTTGTCAAAAGAACAGAATGATTATAAATTAGTAACTCAAATGCACCCTATTATTAGGCCTAACAGTTAAAAAACTAGCTCTACATTTCAAGCCGTTCATCTGGACTGAAATCCTTATTTATGATTGAGCCGCTGTCTGATGAAATCAAGTACGTATTTGATGTGGACAATGGCTACGCTGTGATTTGTTGCCATCTTGCATATAATAGAGTTTAAAGCAACATATATATTTTTGCCTCAAAGCTCCGCTTCTCTCAGCCGCTCACTGATCACAAAACGAGCTTGTGCCCCCGCAGCAGTACCAGAGACTCGCCAAGGTTTGTCTAAGAGGAAACATGTCGCCAAGGGGTTCTGAAAAGCCGCTAAATATAGCGTCAAAGTCACTAAGTGGGCAACACTGTTTCCGCCAAGTAAACAAATCCAAACCTTCCAACAAGGGAGAAACACAATCTCATTTCCCCCTGCGATTCGCATACTGCGATTTCAAAATAAAAGTACTTTCACTTTTATATTTTTATTAGATACTTTTGTTAGATTGTATAAAATTTGTATATGTTATATTACTTTATACCATTACATCCTTTTGGCTGCATGTGGTTTCCTCCATCCTTTTTTTAAGTTTAACAGGATTATCAAAATAAAATAAAGAGGATTATCGTTGAGAAGTCAATTTGCTCCAAGCCAGTTACTATTTGCATATTCACTGTTACTACGGCGGCACACTTGCCAAATACATTGGCTCCTCAGAAAAAAGCCGTAATAAAAACCAGGAAGTATCTCTCATCTTCATTCAACATTACTCAGCTGGTGAGTTAATTTTTTCTGTATCCCTACCCTAACCTATCTGATTGTCTTTTTCAGGTCGGAAGCTTGAATTTCACCCAAAAGCCCGCCGCCCCTCTTCCCAGTCACACACCTGCCCAAACCTCCAGCCGGCTATATAGATCCCTCCTCCTCTATCCTTTCAGATCAAGCATTAGTCTGTTTAGACACCAAACCTTTAAACGATGGTGTGACTGAATTTAGTATAACAGCACCGTTTACTCGGTAATCCCCCCCTTCGATACCTTTGAGTCCAGCCCTATTATGACGACATTACCACCGCCCTCATAGTAATACCCATTCACCCCGATCTTGACACCTCCTCTGTATTCGACGGAGAAACGTTTTTCCCTTCTATTCTACGGTTCGCTTTACTTAGGCGGCAAAGTAATCCCCATTGGGATTTCCTTTCCCCTCAGATTGATTAAACCCGAGGTACCATGCTAACCTCGGCTTTTGGGGTTCCTAAGATGCTCATAAATTTCAGTAACAACAACACCCTATCCTCCAGCAGCCTTCTTCATCCCTCCACTTCCAGCAACTAACCTTTCTGCTTTTCTTTTCACAGGTTTCCAAAGGGCCTAGCAGCTTTTCCGGCCCCAGCCCTCGCAGGGCACCAACTCCAACCCCTAAGCACACTAGCTTGAGATTCTTTTCGCAGCTCTCGCAAGCACTGGCCCCAGCACATGAAAGCATTGGCTCAGCTCCCCAAAGCTTCCATCGCAGCACCTTAGATCACCAGCCTCAACCCCATAAGCTCCAGTCCCAGCTCTCCGCACCATTCGCTAGCTCCCCAAGCACCCTGAGCTAAACTCCTTGCTCCCCGCTCTCGAACATCAGCCGCAGCCCCCCAGCACACCAACTCCATCCTCTTAGCATCAGATCGACCAAGATCAACAGCACCAATCCCCGAAACATTCCCTTTCAAAATGACTAATCTCATCACCTTATTTTCTCTTTTATAGGTGCAGCAGCCTTATTACTCCTACATTTTTTGGCGTTCTCTTGTTTGGCTGCTCCATACAATTCTTGTATTGTAATACTTTAGGGGAGCTCTCAGGGTTAGAAATCGGCTGTCCGCCTCTTCCCCCGCCCGAGCCCTTAGGGCACTGGTCTCAAACTCAATTCCTGGAGGGCCACAGCTCTGCACAGTTTAGCTCCAA
>JAUMHQ010010264.1:0-13473 GCA_032361165.1 Enteromius paludinosus | reverse complement strand
GACTATCGGTCGACTATAGAAAGATTCGAAAATTCTGATTCGACTATGAAAATTCATAGTCGGGGACAGCCCTAATACACACTATGTTCAAATATTTGGAATTGGCAAGATGTCCCATGCTCACTAATGCCGAGTTCAGACTGCACGATTTTCAAAGTAGTCACGTCACAGATCTTTTCATGCTGCGTGACAATCTGGGGTAGCGTTCAGTCGCTGCTGTGTTCACACTGCGTGATAGATCGGTGACAGGGGTTTTCACACTGCATGACTTTACAATAGGATGAATCACAAACAACTTTGTCTCACTGCCGAACACACGCGAGAAGTGACATGGAAACAACGCAAGGTTACGTGTGCAAGAAGTCTCACGTGAGACTGGGATTATTATTAAAAATAATAGCAAGCAAATTAAGCTTGCCATACAAATTGCATGTGTGCATTTGCAACGAAAAGAAGATTATGGATTCTGTACCTTCGTAACTCCTCCCCCAACGTTCTGCTGTCCTGGATGTTGCTCTCTCATTGGCTGTAGGTAAACACCAATGTTATTTTTAGTCAGAACACATTCACACGAAATGATTTAGTCGCCGACAGGTCCAGATATTTAGCATGCCAAATATCTCACGGGTGTTGGCGACACGTCTGCGATTCTCTCAGATCGCATCTTTGATAGTTCACACTGTGTGATTGTCGCTCGCATGAACGAGCACCGATTTGCCTGTGATTTCGGGCATTTTTCGGCGATTTCTCAAAACCTGTCGGCGAGTCAAAATCGGGGCTAAAATCGTGCACTATGAACTCGGCATAAATTTATTATAATAATAAATGATATCAATTTATTATATTATTTATTATTAATATTTGATGAAAAAGAACATTAAAAACCGCAATTTTGTGACATGATACTGAAACTTTTCTATTTAAATGTTTTTTCAAATGACATTAATTTGAAATAAAATTCAGTGTCATCACAAAGATGCATTTTCTGCAACCATTAGGCCACTCCAATCAGTGATTCAGTGTCAAATGATCCTTCAGAAATCATTCTAATAATTATTTTATGCTCAAGAGCATTTCTTATTATTAGTGTAAAAAACAGTTTGCTTAATATTTTTGCTTTTTTATACTTTTTTGAGAATAGAAGATTCAAAAGAACACCCATTTATCGAAAAAAAAAATCTTTTGTGTATTTATTGTCACTTTTGATCAATTTCATGCATCTGAATAAAAAAATCATACTCATAAAAAACTTTAATCAGTAGTGTAAGTTAATAAATTAAAATTATTATTAATTCATGATTTCATACTAAATTAAGATACGTTTTTAGGATTTTCATGCTATTTGTTTTTCACCTCGAGGTCCAGGTGCACAGTCTCTGTTGGCCCAGGCCATAACCCACGCTTTTTCCCAACATGCTCTGCCTGAGCCTGTGGTCTCCCGTATTTGACACCATCGCTTTAAGAGATTGTACTCAACGGTACACTTGAACTTTGATGGAAAGCAAAGTATTTCCGTAGCAAGTAAGAGGATTGCAGTGTTCTGGGCTCGCAGGCCCCAGTGTGGCTCAGCTGACATGGAGTTAAAGAGATCGTGTGGAGTGACCTTAGGTTTCAGCTTTGGGTAAGGACGTCTAGCACTGGCACAGCCCTGACCCCTGTCATGAGGGATTTCTGATAATCAAAGAATTCAAGAGTTTTCCTTCCTGCGGCCCTCAACCAAACACCTTCCCGTGTCTGCATGACTGGCTGGGATTGTCTCTGATCCAGGGCTGGTGTCAGTAATACGGCTTCCAGCGCTCCTGTAATCTCTTAAATTCCTGACTGCCCTTTTCTGAGCTTTCAGTAACAGAGAAGCTTGACCCTTTCAGCCCGCTGCAAACAGCCCTCACATTGTTGGCTGGATTTCACCAACAGGGGGCAATGTTTATGTGACCCCAGGTCAGGTTACGGTCAGGCTGAATGTTTCACTTTCTCAGTTGGCGGGATACACACGTACACACAAAACACAGAACAACACTCAATACAGTCAAACGATCTTGTACTCTTCCAGATATGCCGCTTGTATTTTTGCGTTTGCACATTCCAGCTCTGCATGTGGACATAGTGCATCCTGTTCTGATCAGCCCCATTTCACACTCCTGATGGTTTTCAGGAAAGGTCAAGAACTGACCGTGTGTGTGTGTGAGTGTGAATGCGTTCCTGCAATCAAGTTCACAGCCAAAAACTCTGGTCTGGTAATGACTCCAAAGCCACAATCTCATAAGTCACGCTCGCTCGCTCAGCCTCTCCCACCTGACCACAAACCATCTTTGACACTCAGAGGGACTTTGAGTATCGATCGTAAACCGTTCGGCCAAGTTGATACGTGACACTGCGGTTGACCGACTTCATTTGAACCCAGGGGAGTCATGAACTCAACCTTTGACCAAAATTTTGTCTCTGTCTATCTTCTGTAGGGCAATGCTATAGAGCACGCAACATTACCGGTGAGTATGGTTGTAGTGTGGTCTAACTTCAGGCATAACCTCGTCACAGTACTTCCGCATGCCGCCTGGTGTTCATCTGACCTACATAGATTTTTGGATGGGTTTTTAATGCTTGTTATGGAACACAAATGAGGTGACAGCAGTGCTGCTCAGGTTTCTAGAATTAGTTTACCCTACAATTCAGCTCATGGTGTGAGTTTTTGTGTGCCCTGCACCAATAATGTTACTTTGCTTACACTTACATACAAAGTAAACAAGCCTCTTAAAATGTGATTTTTGCATAAAACCTGACATGCAACATATGATGGCAATTTACTGTGTTAAGGCCTGTATTAAACGCATAAGGCCCTCTCATGTACACTTAAGTATGAGAGAGCAACAGGTACCAGTCAGGATTTGTTCCTGGCTGTGCACTGTGGTTTTACAAATGGGTTGAGGCAAAAAAAATCTCATGATGTCAACTCCTTGCCTGAGGTTTATTGGGATAAACAGTATTTTTCTTGATGGAACTGAGTGATTAGCAGGGCACTTAGGGTTGTGGAGCCTTTTTTGTGCCATAACACGCTGTTTCTACATGGTGGTCTGTTCATAGACTGACATGCTTCAGCAGACATTTTGTGAGTGTTGTCTGGTCCATAAAACATTTTGTGTGCAATCTCAACATTCAGTGTGTTTTTGTTGCATTAACTTGTCGTTATGAAGCTGATGCTGGCAAGATGCTCTGAAAATGTGGGGAGCTTTATCTTGTAGTGTCTTACACAGCCACAACTCACTGGCTCTGTGTTTCTTTTTTTTATTTGAAAGTGGTTTTGTTTCAAACTATTGATTGTTGCTTTTTACATCAATGAGGTGGATCACATGAGCTCCCCTGTCTGCTGTCCCATTTGTTGTCACCGTTTACTTCACACTGTACATTTGCCAGAAGTTGAACTCTGTTCGGCTTCATTGCATAACCAATGTTGGTTGTTGCTGATTTTGCCTTAAATCACCAACATTTACTGTCAACAGCTTACTCTGCTATTCAAATATTTGGGGTTAATGAGATTTATTTATTTATGAGAGAAAAAAGTGAATTTACTGAATATTTGTGTTTCAAATAATGCTGTTCTAGCATTTCAAAGAGCATTACAAATGTTTTAAGCATTGATAACTATATGAAATGTTTCTGTAGCTGCAAATCAGCATATTCAAAAGATTTCTGAAGGATCGTGTGACACTGAAGACTGGAGTAATGGCTATGAAAATTTTGCTGTGCCATCACATGAATAAATAGTATTTTGAAATTGTATTTTTGATGGATAAGTACAGTTTTTTAAAGTATTCCTTTGGAAAGGCTATTTTTAAACACATTAAAAAAAAATTCTTACAGACCCCAAACTTTTGAACAGTGCTTTGTCATTAGGGCTTAGACATTAGAGTTTAAAACATTGCAAAAACAATTTCTGAAAAAAGCAGCATTTGCATTTCAAATAAAATCTCATATCTTCATTCTTAAAAAAAGTGTTCATATCGAATTAAACATTTTGAATTATTTCCATTCAGTTTTTTTAATACAGTATTCCAAAATGTGCATATTGTGACTAGGTGGTTTTAGTCAGCGAAAGAGCTCCTGTTTTGATCACACACAGTATCATCCATTTTTTTTCTGGTTGAAACTTCACCTGGCTTTTATTAAACCTTTTCAAACAGCTCTTTTATTCATTTCCAAAGCAAGGTGTCAAAGTGTGTGTTGAATTTCTGATTTGCTTCTTGGCCTGCTGTACTGTAGCTGTGGAAACCCAGAGGTAACAGAAAGGCCTTCCATATCAATATCATCAAGCACCTTGTAAGAAGAACACTATTTGTCATTATTTACTTAAAACCTGATTTGAGCTCCAAACTCATTGGCTGCCGTCTCAGTTTTCCCTTTGTGTTTGTTAAATGCTGGAACAGTACAGCGCGGTGTCGGGAAGTTCAACACATATTATCACCCTTCCTTCGACCAGAGCGTAATCAGCGCAGACAGGCATCGGTTCTCCTCGAGCGATGGTCTCTGCTTCTCGTTAGGATATCGTGAGTGTACATTCGTTGTTTTTACAAACAGGGATCAGTGTGTGTTGCATAAATAAGCGGGAGCGTTTGAAATATGAGCGCAACGAAAGAGCCTCTGCGCTTTCTGCTGAGTTTTCTCCGGGGTCGCATGTGGTGTGTTTTGAGGTTGTTTGTAGAAGTGTTGTGACGTTTCAAACATATTATTATTAAGAAATCCATCCTTGGCCCAATGTCCAGAACACCTTGTTCTAGTATTCCTCCTCCTTTTTATCTCTCTCTTGCTTTATTATTGTTACTCTTTCTGTCTCACTGTACTGTGTGTTCTGTTTATTTTGACAGCCAATTGCTGTTGAGTAGTTTTTAATGAGGGCTTTGATGAGCCTTTGTTTAATTAAGGGGAATGGAGAGGAGGAGTACAAACGGCCTCTAACTGTTCGCTTATTTCACCCATTCCTACTTTCTTTTTTTTTTTTTTTTTTCGCTCCCTCCTTTGAGCCCCTGAGCTAATTGTTAACATCCCCCTGCCCTGAGCTGTAAAACAAATGTGCTACTGTGAAAGGGGTGTGCCATACGAAGCAGAACTGTTTAAATTAAACCCTAAACACACATATCTTTGAACGAAGGCTCCTGTGTTTAAGTGTTGACAGTAGCTAATCTGTTCACATTTATACATGGCTGGTTGAAGCCAGTGAATAGATGCATCTGCGAATAATCACTTTATTCGCCTGTGAAGCCCAGAATTTGACTGTTTCCATTCCATATTAAAATTATGACCGTTTGATGCACAATGTGATGGATGCACGATTCAAGAGTTTAGAGACATCTTCTTTTTCAACCTTTTGAATTTGAACAGAAGTCATGAACAAACCAGCCCCGATTACACTGTAACAAGGACACATTGACCCATTTAAAAGAAACCTTAGGAATCCTAAGGGGTTAAAAGGAAGTGTAACCGGCGAGTTCACGCAAGTGGAATATATACAAAGTCACAAATAGATGCACAGTAACATATAAATATTTGTTTCACTTATAGTGCACACACTGTAGAATTGAGGGCTTCAAATGTTTTCTTTTTTTCATTAATTGAACAGCAGAAAATAAGAATGCACATATAAATTGAAGATCAATAAAATGAGTATGTTTTCACCCCCTCCATGATGTGTGCAATCCTCAGTTATGACTCTGTTGCATAAAATCAAAGCTTACCACATTGAGTTTACAAACGCTTCACTCCAATCAGACCAAATGACTTATGAGTGATTAGTGTGTCCCCAGTAGAAGACAGGTAGCCGAGTGTGTCTTCATTCCACCATGAGGACCAGAAACAACAAACCCCTTACTACTTTGGCCTCTGTGATTTATTATGGCTATTACACATACACAGACGGAAGGCCGGAAAACAAGCGTGTTTATTTTTTAATCACCGCAGTGCATAGCATGCACTCTAATCATCTATAATCGCCTAGTTAGTGCTTCAGCCTGATTAGTGGCTTGCTGAATACTACTGCAATGTGTGTACATGTGCTGACTGTTCTGTGGTATTCTTTAAGCCATGTTCTGTACCCGTCTGTACACTAAACGGTTCTCGACTCATATCCATATCATCTGAAGATTAACATACAAGCCATAGGTGTTTCAGAAACTGCTGGAGATGGATTATAGCAATTACGCATGGGACCCTAAACAGGACACAATCACCCTCCTCCATCTTCCTTTTTTCTTCCTGACCCCACCCGACCTGAACCATCAGGTTCCTGTTGGTCAGGTGTGTGTTTGTACTGTATACTTTATATGACTGTACAAAGAAGCCTTAGGCAAAGAGAAGTTTATAACCATATGGCCAACTGATGATGCTGACCCTTCCCAGTTTTTGCCGTCTGGTTCTGTAAGAACAAACTTATGTCGGGGCTTTGCTGCAGCCGTTGGCACATACAGTACGTGAAGTAGCCTCAAAGTATTTGTGAACTTTTAAAACAGTTTGAAAGTCACTGAATTCCATGTCTTAATATAAAACAATTTTAAAGTGCAAGTGCAAAACGTATCCATAGTTAAAGTCAACAACAACAACTTTGGAGTAGATGGTTAGATCTGGCTTATGTAAAGTTAGTTGGCAATAGGTCACGCATCATTTGCTTTTCTGATGCTACCTGGCTAGATATTTTGTTTTCAGATGGAGTGACTTCATCAGTGTGGCTTAAATACTTTCTAAGCTTCTGTTTTTATTTTATTTTGTGATATATATATTTTTTTGAATTACTATATTTTATTAATATTTGTACATTTATTATTATAATTTTTCTTCATTTTATTACCTTATTTGAGCTTGTTTTATTTGATTTTATTTAACCTGAGCAGTGGTTAATGCTAGTGGCTTTCATTTAAAGGGGTCATACAAAGCCAATTTTCCACAAATTAATATGATTCTTTAGGATCTTAATGGAAAGTTTGTAATAAAGATTGCTATACAATTTCTCAAAATAGTGTAAAAATGCTCATTTTCCCCTGTCAAAAACAGCTCTTTAGAAATCACTCTGTTCTGTGTACTTCCCCTTTAAATCTTTATGAGCTCCACTGACCCCGCCCCTTTTTTCCAAGGCGCTCTCAGGGGATCTTTTTTTAGCAGTATTCATCGTGAAACTTGCTAAAGGTGATTTGCAAAGATTCATTAAAAGACTTTATACTCACTGCTTCTGTAGGTGAGGCTGGATCATGAATGATTCGCGCGAACATAAACGCATTTAGTTTGATCAAGGGCGCGTTTCCCTTCAGAACCAAACGTTACGTTAATCATTCGCGTCTTCAGTCACTCAGATGTCGGGAGTAAATCACTTCTGCTGTGTTCATTAATACATTCAACAACAAAACACCTCAATCGCTTGTCCTGCTTGTCTCTGCGTCTTGGTCTGATGACGGCTCACTCAGGGCGGGTATGAGGTAAGACACCAGTTCAGTCTGTGTGACACGCTGCTGTCAATCAACCATTGTGGGAGTGTGACACCACACTGACATGCATTTGAGAATGGCTTGATTTCAGAAGGGGCAACTTAGTTTTCTTTTAATTTAATAAAACTACTTGTAGATCTTTATCATTGTAGGGTGGTTGTGTACACACACTCCCAACACACATTTCAGTCCAAACAGCTTGTAAAAGTGCATCTGGCACCAGATGACCCCTTTAAGGAATGACTACAATGGAATTTCCATGGTAGATGGAGAGAGACAGAGAAAGAAGAGGAAAGGATGAGATGACTTCGAAGCAAAGAGGGCATTGTCTTGATTTCTGTTTTTCCTTCCATTCTCTGCCCATCTCACATGGACAAAAAAAATCCCTCCTATGGATTTACTGTGTATTCCTCCCTCATTTCACTAGATTTATTGCCCAAGTGTTTCCAATGTGCAGGAAGTCCTTTTGTATAATGGTGTTTTGTTTTTATTTTTTGACCCCATCAGATAAAAATCCCACATAGACTCTTGGCCCTCTAGTCTGCTGTTTTCTTTTAGGTTTAGTGTCATATTAATAGCTTTGGATCTCCCCTGAAGTATTAGCCTGATTGTCAGGAAGGCGCTGGACTGCAGACAAGGGCATATTTGAGGTTTTCGGCTTGGAGCTGGAATTGTGTGTGTGTATCTGCATGTGTGATGGTGAATGTGTGTTGATGTTTAAACAGCACTGCGGTTCTCTCGGCTTAAATTTCCACCAGAGTGCCTCTAAGCTCCACTTTTTAATGTTTGTGACATTGCATGTAGGCATGGACTTCGTTGGTTGTAATTACAATATCAGTAGTGTTTCTTGTGTGTGTGTTTGTGTGTGCTCATGGAGACTACATTAGAGGTCAGAATGCATCAGACTCTGTCAAGTGATTGAAAGAAAGGAGTTTCACATAAGATACAGGAATAAAAATCAGTGGAGAAACATGCAAACTTAATTCAAATAAATGTCCATAGTTTTACCACCTGTTGGAGAGGGTTATGCTGTATATGAAAGATACTTCATATGTGAACCTCACGTTTCTTTTTACCTCCCTTCCCTTTCCTTCTTTCTCTGTAGGGGAAGGTGGCTCAGACGGCATGTATGTCAGCCTGTAAACACCTTTCAACCTCTCTGCTGCAGCTGCTGCTGGAGGCTGACGTCAGGCAAGTGTCTATGGGAGCCCTGAAGCAGTTCAACGTGGATGTCAAAGAGTGCGAGAGTAAGTTTGACCTGGAGCAAAAGCTGAATGACCATTTGTGAGCCTCTTTAAACCTGATTGCATGATTGTGCTTCATTTTGTTGTGGCCCAATTACCAATTTACAGCACAATGCTGTAACGTTTTATCTGACACCACTTAATAGAGAAAGGTGAGAAGAGAGTGCAATTTTGATCCTATTATTCCCTTGGATCATCTCTCCTCACGGCTTTGCATGTGACCACAGCTAAAACTGCCTTTGAGCGCCTAACCCATGGATTTCCCGTGATCCTCCGCCAGCACATGCTATTGCACATAGGTCACAAGCGGAGAAAGGGAAACAGCCGATGTCATAAAACAGTCATGTCAGTCACACCGTATGCTGCCTTTTTGGTGTGGTTTGCTTTGGTTTACCAAGCAGCCTGATAAGTACCATATCAGTGATTTGCTTTCATTTTTAAGAGTCCAGGTCCTGTTGATTTAGATGCCCCCCTTCCCTATGTATTTGCATGCCTCAAACCACAAAACTGAGCTTTAAACAAAATGCCACTCAAGTAAAAAGAAAGCCCCCTTCCCCATACTCGCATACGCAGTCTTGGTGTATGAGTTCACTGTGTTTACGGTGTCTGGAAGTTTCAAGTTTGGGTCTTAAGAAATACTGCAGAGCTAAAATAACATCTTAAAGATATAACCACTTGAATGCACAGATGATATGTCTGTGGTTAAAGCTATCGACAGTTTATATGTGTCTGCACTGTGGAGAGGGAAGACACAATGTCAAGAAATTATATCTTTTTCATGAAGCTTGATCATATGTCTTTTCTTAATTAAAGGTCGTCAGTCATTATACCACTGCAGTTTTATCTTGAGCCCACAAGAGGCTCCGTTAAGCTGAGATTGGCCTCTCCCATGCTGTGCCTCTTTGACCTGTATGCCAAAACAAGCGGGCGATGGCACATTCAAAGGGAGCGAGCATCATGAGTTGCTTCCTGTTTTGTTTTGGAGAGCATAAAGGTCTTGACAGCTTGTCCCTGCTTATCCCTCGAGAGGTTTCTTAGCGTAGTCACTAACAGGGCTTTATGCTGGTATGTGGCAGTTAGGTGAAAGCCTAGAGGACCCTGTTCTTGAATCTTGATGAGATGCGCTCTGACACGCGTCACGTGAACCACGCTGCCTTTGCCGCAGGTTGCTCTCCTGTAAAAAAGCGAGCGGGAATTTCACAAAAAATCGAGAGTCTCGGACCGAGACGTGACAACAAAAGCGCGAGGGTAAGCAGTCGCTGGCTCAGCGTTTGCGGGGGTCAGAAATAAAGATGGCAGGCGTGTAATTTGCGTGAGAGGCAAGAAAAGCACGCAGCATCACGAGGTGAAAGGGATTTCTCCTGGCCCCGGCTTGTTTTGTCCCCGCGTGTCAAATGTTCCGTTTTTCAGAATGGCGAAGGCGCTTGTTTTCGGGTTCCCGTCCAAAGGCACAGAAAGGTCCAATGGCCCTCTGAAACCTCTACAACTCCTGCGCTCCCCACACACCCCCAGCCCATTGGCTTTTCACAAGTTTTGTCGGCCCCTTCGCTCAGTACCACGCCACTGGTCTGGGAGAGCGGCCTCATGGGAATCGGCGTCAGGTTTTGGGTTACGGGGTAAAGGCAGCCCCCTCGTCCCCACACATCATCCCCTCTCTCTGGCTTGTCAGATCAACGTTGGGGCAGAATTAATGAGAGTTTGATGAGGATTTTTTTCAAATGGGCTGCACAAAGCCGGTGGCAGACCAAGAGACATGACTCTGCCCTGAACCACCCAACTAACCCTCCACCCCCTCTGCCAGCACCCCCAAAACCTTCAAAGCCCCCTTCCATTTCACCTCCCCCGCCCCCACTGAACCTCCCCCTGTCCTCCCCTTGTCCCGGCTGTCATCCGTCTGCCAATCTCCCGCTCCATGGCGAATTCCCTGCTCTCTTTATCCCTCTCTCTTTCCCACAGGGTTTGCCAGGGCCGGCCCGGTGCCTGGCTTCCAGGGGGACACTCTGCTGCTCGCCTTCATCGACTTGAGACAAGTAGGTCTTTGTTTTTTTTCCACTCCTTTTTCTTTTCTTTCATTCTTCTTTCCCCTTTCTTCTGTTTTCCCTGTTTACCCCTTAACATCCCCCCCTTCTTTCTCTTATTTTCCCCTCTACCGCCAAACCCAACCCCCTAAACCTCCACGCTAGCCTTAGTTTTGTTTCAAGGTTTCTTTCCTCAATGTGTGAGCCTGTGTGTGTTTGTATTCATATCTGTGGTCCCAAGGCCTGGCCTGATACTCACCTTGGTGGTTTTGTAATTACCATTGTGGTGCAGAGGTGGCCTCAAGACCTCCTCCTGTTCGATTTCAGATCAGAATCTTGTTAGATGGTTCTTCAGGGGTCATCTTATCCCATTTGCACCTCTGCACTCTTGAACATCGCAGAGCTGGAGCCATTTATAGGAAATGTTGGCCTGTGCCCTGGCTTGAAAAACACAAACTGAAACACACTATGAACATCAAGGTGATGTTGCAACCAGAAAGGCAACAGCCCAAGGCGTTATTCTCTTGTTCCATTATTTATGTTCATAAGACATTTTGATAGCACAGAATGGATTTTGTTACTGTAGCCTAGCATGCATACTTCAGAGCATGAATGTTGTGGACACATGTAAGCACCTCATAATTTTACTCTGCCACAGGAAGTCTTTTTCCAGAAACGATTATCATCTTTTCCCAGAAATGGTTATTGATTGGATTTATTCAAAGGCAAAACACAGCAACCTGACATTTTGTCAGGAGTTATGACCAGATTGGTTCCACCATGATCTGATTCAGCGGCATTTGCAGTAACTACAAAACACATCTCTTTTTTTTGTTTGGTCTAGTTAATGCTGTCCAAACATATTACATATAACTAATAGTATAAAATAGTTAAATCATTTTGATCATTTGTATCAAACATAATTACAGCTTTTGTGGAGGGGACATGCCAAATGAAAGTTTGAAAAAAGGCTGGTAAGAGCAATGTAGCATGTGTGTTCGTGAATTCCGAGATGAGATGAGAAACAATAATAGTGGGGTTATAAGGGTCCATATTTGGGACCCCCTCCCTCGTTGCCGAAGTGGCCAACCTGGGCGGGTGTCAGAGACTGAGAGGGGATGATGGATGGGCTGGATGCTCAGGGAGTACTGGATGAATGAGCTGACAGACAGTGACGGATAGCTCTTTCTTCCACTAAAACAATTCCGTTTTGTCCCGCCTGCCATCATGATGCAGTGCCACTTGTTTTCTATTTAGTTTTTTTTTTTTTTTTTTAAACCTGACTTCACCATGAAGAAGCTTGTGTGGTTTTGCTTTGTTTGTTTTTTTTTAGAGAGAGGAGAAAAGAGGATGCTAAAGAAAAGAATGAACAAAATAGCCATTTTGCTTTTTTTAATGTCATGTTTTGCTTTTGAGCTGTCATGATGCATGAAACTCTACAAAGATATCTTTCATTATTAATACTGTTATTGTTATTATAATTTCAATAGCATCCGATGGAAGTCAGTAGAGGTGCAGTCTTCTCTCAAGAGGTGGCTTTTTCAGGGAGTTGTTCTGGTGATCAGAGACGTCAGAACCGTTCTGTCCCCCTGCGTGCCTGGCCCTGAATACGCCCGATAAATCAACCTGAAGGGCCCGTTTGTGTCCCGGTCTCCCGGGTCCTGGGATGGGGCCGCGGGTCAATCCTTATGGAGATAGACAACGAAAAGGTCCGGAAGCACTGGGAGGGGTTTTGGTGAGAGGCTGGAACCTGGATTCACTCTCCTATCTGAAAAGACAAGAATACAAAAAGAAAAGAAGAACGTCCAGACTCTGCTTCAAAGTGCTTCAAATGGAGAAGAGTAAGAGGATGGATGGAGGACTGACGTGATGAACGACTTATTTCATGAGCCATGTTCACACAGCAGGGGAATACTGCTGCTTGGGGTGCTAAATGCGTTGGTGTTTGGTTGATTCTTTCGTAATGCCTACTTTAAAAATAAAATTGAACAAACAGAAATAGGGGTATTTGACTGTTGTCAGGGAGCAAGGTAACACTTCAGTTTGATGTTGAGGAAAACAGCGAAGAAATATGACATAAAAGCTGAACTTGAGAAATTTGAACCATATAGAATGTAAACGTCTTTAAAGACAAAATTGATAGTCTTTTGCCAAACACTTTGTAAACACAGCCTTTCTGTAATTTCAGAATGTTTATTTTAGTAAGAGACAAAGTGAAAAAAACCACAACAGACAATAGACTTTGAAGAATCAGAAAAAAACTCTTATATATGGCTTGCGGCAGGCTGCAGTTCTATATTTAGGAGTCTTATATTAGCAGATTATATTAGGAAAGGTTTGTGGTGCTGGGAACCCTTGGCTGGCCTTGGTGTGGGAGGCCTGCTGGCCTCTGCGGTGAGGCTGGCCCCCCAGCAGTGCACGTTTTCGGGGCTGCCGCATGCCTCAACTCTTGCCCTGGATCTTCTGCCTTCCCAAATTCCTCTCAGATCCAAAAGGTGGGGGTGTAACGAACCAGCAGCCAGGCCTCGGTTGATGTGGAGGCCCTCATGGACTCACAGAAGTGCTATTTGATTTAAGTAGAGTTTTGTTAGATTTGAGAGATCTATCTATGTGTCTGTCTGTCTATGTCAGCGTTTCTCAATCCCGGTCCTCGCACCCCACCGCTGTGCACATGTCGTATGTTTCTCTTGTCGCTTCAGACATTTGTTCTATTCGAACATATGTGCCCTGTGAAGTGGACATCACCGGATG
>JAUMHQ010010127.1:0-12202 GCA_032361165.1 Enteromius paludinosus | reverse complement strand
ATGGTTTGATCTTGATCAAGAACAACTAATGATCAATGAATTTCATCACCTGTGATTATTTTAAAACCTCAAATAGCCTTCAGTTTCCAGATTATTACTGCATCTGTCTCGGTTGTAGACTTGTAAAGATTTACTTTTAATGCGGATCCAAGAAACCTAGAAATGTGCTCTATTATTATTCATATTCAAGTTTTCTGCAGAAAATGTGCATGACAGGGAGTGCTAACGCAAACACTTGAATTATTTTCCTGATTATGAAATTATTTAAAATTAGGGTGCCTTGCATAATAATAATAAAGTATATAGTGCCTTTTCCTAGCTCAAGGACACCGGAAGATACCGAAAGCTTGAAATGTCTATTTTTAAAGCAAATACTCTATAAAGGTCCATCCAAGAAAATATTAGTTTATTAATATATATATAATATTATTTTTTTTCATAACTATTAGGCCACTTCTGCCTCTGCCGTGCTTGAGCACGGAATATATTAGGACTCGTCCATATAATTGCGTTTAGGTGCATAAGGTGCACCAGCGAAAATACCCTAGACTTTCATGTTCCTCCTGTGTCTTTTCCTGCTGCTTCTCAGGGTCACAAGACTTCTTAGAGGGCTGATAAGCTGCCCACATTGATAAAAGCGTTCTTTTCTTGCCTGTCCCTGACACTTTAGATAACATCCTATGACAGAAAATTCTAATTTATACAGACACCACCACCAGTCAAATATCTGGACATGATTGATGAGTTTTGATTGATATATAAATAGATGTCATTGACTTGACATTCTGTTCTTAGAAAACAATAATTAACATTAACTACTAGGCATTTGTCGTGTTTTTTTATGATAAAGTTATGTAAAATAACTGCTCAGTGCTTCAAAACAAACAACTCTGCTAATGCTAACTTAATTCTATATAAACTATAACAGCATATTAGCGACAAGCCTAAACTGGACGGAGACACGGGGCACCCTGTAACCCACCTGACCTGCCTGCCTTTCAAAATGAAACCTCTCGTCGTCTGAGTTTAATTCTTCCTCAGAGGAAATGGTGAATTCTTCCTCGCTGTCGAAAATCAACTGAAGGGCCTCTTCACCGGAGTAGCGTGCCATCCTCAAAACGTGTTGAACGTTCAGTGAAAAATTTAGAAAACGGCATTCTTCTTATTCCATTGATCGGTGGGCGTTCAAATGACGAGCACGTCTCGCACGGTCGATTGTAATAACAAAGCTCGTGGGCGTGGTCACATTAAAAGTACTTGTGATACTTGTCAGCTAACGTTAGGCAAAATATTTGATAAGAAATTTCTTTAGCATGTTTTTTAATTAACATGCTGATGCATGTTAATTAAATGTAGTTTATTAACGTTTCATCATACTATATAGCCTTTGGTCACACAGCATGGTAGGTTAAAGTTTACGATGCTGTTATATTATGCATGTGTTTGCCGGCTAGATTAAAAAAAAATATGGTAACGTTATTGTATACTCCCCACTCCTCTTCACTTGTATTTTTTTTTAAATTACTTTATTTTTATAGAACATTTTGCAAGAAAATTTTTTCCATTTAAAAGACATGGGAGAACAAAAGAACAAAAACAAAAAACAAACATTGCCATACAACAAGGGGGTATACTTGTATATATGTATACATCTACCATACATGAATAATATACTGTATACAGTCAATGATTATTTAGATTACAATACTCAATCCATTTCTTCCAGTATTTTAGAAATAGGTCATTTTTAAGCCTCAAAATAAAAAGTCAGTTGTTCCATAATTGTATATTTCTTTAACAATTTCTATCCATTTACCAATTGAGGGAGTGTCCTGCTTATACCAGTGTCTAGTAATGCACTTCTTTCATGCTACACTTAATATATTAACGAAATACGCATCCTCTTTTAACACAATGTCTACTACATGTCCAAGGTATAATGTTGTGAAATCTCTTGGTATTTGATATCCTACAATCTTTAAAAAAAAAAAGACCATGTTCCAAAAAGGCAATATTTTTGCACAAACCCAGAATACATGAAGATGGTCAACATTGACTGTTGTTCATGGATCCATCGTTTGGGATCTAAAGGATCAAATACGTTCAAGAACCACCACCTCCAGAATGTCCAAATAACAAGACATACGTGCCCAGTACCCTACGACTTCACATCATAGATACCACTCCCACTTACCCTGGAGCAGGTCACCCCGGAACAAAGAGAACACTCCAACTTCTCAATCAACGATACTGGTGACCCAGCATGGGACATGAATACGCACAAAACTCAGGCAATCTTCCACGGGTCTAACACCTTTTCAGGGTTCCAACCACCTCTATTTCCCTGGTCGGAAGAACCATCACTGGTGCCTGCTGTGGACCATTGGTTTATGAGTTAACTCACCTGTTATACCTACCTGTTTCCTCAGACTGCTGCCAGCTCATCCTCATCGAGCGCTTCACCAACCGCAGCTGTAAAGAAATAAGAGCCTGAAACCTCAAAATTATCCTATCCCAAGCCCTGAACTGAGTCTTAGGAATCATTACTGGCAAAGCCTGAAAAAAGTCCCTTTGGATGCTTTTATTAATGTTGTTATAATTTTTACAATAGAGTTCTGAATATTCTTTGGTCAGAATTACCCCAAGATATTTAATATACTTGGCATCCCATTTTAAAATATAAGTTTGCTTGATTAATTGTTATGGGGAGAAATTAAATGTTAGAACCTTAGTTTTTGAAACATTTATTTTATATCCAGATAATTTATAAGTACTGGAAAAGCAGTTTCATGATCACTAAGATAAATAATTATGTAATCAGCAAACAACCCAAATATGTGACGTTCTTCTCCAATTTCTATCCCCAGCAAATTCTCACATTGTCTAACTGCCTGAGCCAAAGGCTCAATGTAAAGAACAAAAAGAGTAGGGCTCAAACAACAGCCCTGTCTCGTACCCCAATATGGATTAAAGTGGGTGTCAAATTCCCATTTACCTTAATTCTGGCCATTGGTTCTGAATAAATAGTTCTAATACACTTTATTGAATTTTCACTAAAGCCAAATCGTTCAAGCACCTCATGTAGAAAGGCCCAATTGACACTATCAAAGGCCTTTTCTGCATCAAGGCTCAAAATAGCTGCACTTTCATGATTCTTTGTAATTTTTTCTATAACATGTAATGTTGTCCTAATGTTATCATGTGTTTGTCGGTTCTTAATAAAACCAGTTTGATCCTCATCAATTAAATCAGGCAAAAATGTTTCAATCCTTTTACAGATAATCGAAGTGTATAGTTTATAGTCCATATTTAAAATTGAGATTGGTCTATAGGAATCGCAAAGTTCTTTGTTTTTACCCTCTTTTGGAATTACTGTTATGACAGCTTCCCTCCATGATGGAGGTAGTTGCCATCTTAAAGAGTCTCATTAAATGATCTTAGTAAGATTGGTTTCAGTTCCTCCCTAAAGATCTTGTACCATTCAGATGGGAGGCCATCACTGCCTGGAGATTTAGAATTTTTTAGTCCACTTAATGCTTCATCTACTTCTTCCATCTTAATTTGTGTAGTGATTAATTTATTTTGTATCGTGCCAATTGTGGGTAGATTTAGGGTGTCCAAAAACTTATTCATCTTTTCTGTATTTACAGCTTGTTGCTGAGAATATTATAATTTGTAATAATTCTCAAATACATTTTCAAAATTTTCTGGTTCATATACTAATTGTTTTGTCTTAGGATTCTGAATTTTGTAAACTGTACTTAGTGCCTGTTGTTTATTTAATCGTCGAGCTAATATCTCTGTATATTTGGGACCAGATTCATAATTAGACTGTTTCATGTATCTTAACTTTTTTTCTAACTCACTTCTCAAAATATTATTTATCTTTTCCCTTATTTCTCTCATTTGCTTATGTATCTCTAATTCTGGTTTACTCTTATGTCTGTATTCTAGAGCTTGTAATTCTTTAACTAACTTATCATATGTTGCTACTCTAGTTTTTTTAAAAGCAGCACTCATTGCAATTATCTTCCCCCATATAACTGCCTTAGCAGCGTCCCATACAAAAAAAATGGGGTTAAAAACCCCTGTATCATTCTCTTCCATATATAACTCCAGATCATTTTTTTATTTGTTTTACTATTTCTTTGTTATTTAGTAAACCTACATTAAGTCTCCACAATTCTTTTTTCGGGTGTTCATGTCTATTTTTAATTTAATTTCACTATGTTCTGATAAATCAGCCACACCGATATTGCATTCTTTCACTTTGTACTGATCTTCTCTACTTATCAAAAAATAGTAAATTGGTGAGTGGACTTTATGTGGAACTGAGTAGTGAGCATAATCTCTGGTTAATGGATGAATCTCCCTCCACACGTCAATTAGCCCAAGATCATCCACAAGATTCCTTACACACTTTGAAATTAGTTTTTTTCTAATACAGTGACTGGTAGTATCTAATCTCTGATTTATTGCCACATTAAAATCCCCCCCTAAGATTAAAACTTCCTCTGTCTCTTGAGCTATAATATCAAACAGGGAATTGACATTTTTTTTTACCACTTTCAGGTGGAGCATATACGTTGACCAACGTAACCATTGTATTCTCAATTTTGCCCTGTACTAATATATATCTTCCTTCTTTGTGACTTAATTCCTTGCAGTATTCAAAACAGACTGAGTTAGGAATGAGAACTGCCACTCCTCTCCTATGGCCCTGTTGCGAAAGATGTGTCTCCTGCAAAAATATCACCTGTGCTTTTTCTTTCTTAATTTTAGCTAAAACTTTCCCCCTTTTAACTGGATTACATAATCCATTTATATTTTGTGATATAACCTTCATTAATTAGTAAATTGGCTCTGAAGCAGTAGATTGTAACCATCAGCTTGAGGTCCCAGCTCAGGCCACTGGAGGGCACTCCAGCGCCCAGAACTCCTGTTATGTGTTTTTCCCTGCTTCTCACTCCCGGACTTTTATTATGAATTCATGTACTTGGTAACACTTAAGAATAACGTCCTGTTGTAAGTCTTCGCTTCTCTTCAGCACTTTCTTTATGCCATTGTGTCTTTTTCGTTTTTGCATTATTTCTGTTACATAGTCATGGTCAAACGAAATGGGACGACTCTGCACTTGTATCCGCTTTTGCCAAGCCCGTTTCAGGACAGTCTCTTTAACAAGGAACTTGTTATGGATTCCAGTATATAAATGTATAATAGTATAATCAAAATCAGATTTTACATACTGAAACAATTTGATACCTGTGGTTTTACAATTTCCTAATTGATTGTTGTGCTTAGTTTTCTTCCAGTTATCTGAAGGTGGCTTTGTAAGGAGTGTGGAGCATCAGAGTCTAGCAGGTACAAATTGATCAAACATTATAAGCTATGCCATGGTCATTATGGCAGACATCAGCACTATCCATGTTGTTATGCGATTTGCCCATGTGCTTTCTGAACATGGACTAGCCTTAGAAGTCATATATACCGTGCCCATGCATTATCACAGACATCAACACAATTAGTGACATTCAGTTGTCAGCTGTGTGATTGTGATGAGCTTTCTTTAGAGAGATTACTTTGCTCACATTGGGACACACCTTAAAAATGGTCAGACTTCTAGTTGTGCATTTGTAGTTTTAAGAGCAACATTTATGGAACGTACTATTCTCACAGGAATAGAAAACACAAAACACATGTGTGGCGAGGGGGCGTGTTGAGGGCAGTAATTCACTTTCGCTCTTCTAGGCTTCTTAATGTTTGAAGCAGCATGGCACTATGTGGTGATGGGGCGTATGAAGGTGATTGGTGCAGCGGGAGAGTGAGTGTGGAGATGTGTGGCTGGAGAGTGAGAGGCTAAGTATTTGATTAATGACACCTGATTTTAATTCTAGTGATTGGAGAAGAGCTGGATAAAGAAAGAACTCAAGCCAGGCTGAGTTGGTTCCTGCTTGCCTGCGGCTGGTGTGTGTAAGCGGCAGTCAGAAGCGCTAGACGGAGACTGCAGATGGATAGTTTGTTTGTTTTTCCTTTTCTGCCAAAGAGGCAATAAGTCAGTTGATTTTGGACCTTCATTTTAAAGGAAGATACAACGCAGCCATGCAATCTGCACAGCCGACACACCTTGCTGAGCTGGTGAAGTCACTCACCGGTCTTCACCAAACCCAACATCAAGCGCTGGTGGACCGAAAAATGGAACAAGAGGATCGGTTCCGTGTGTTGGTCCAGGCCCGGGAGGAGGACCGGCACGTTCAATGGACGGTACGCTTGGTCCCTCTGCTGACAGGGGAAGCACAGATGGCTGCCCAGCAGCTGCCGGTACTGAACCTGCTGGACTATGATCAGCTCAACGTCCTCCAACGTGTCGGCCGGAACCCTGTACAGCATCAAAAACGCTTCCGCTCTGTTGAGTTAGGGGACAGCGGGCGTCCGTTCGTAATGGCCCAACAACTGCGGGACGGAAGCCACAGGTGGCTGTTGGCTGATGACCGAGACGTTGAGGGAGTGCTGAACCTGGTTCTTCTGGAGCAGTTTGTTGCCAGGCTTCCTCGGGGAACCGCGGAGTGGGTCCAGTGCCACCGCCCAAAGTCGCTGATGTAGGCAGTTCAGCTTGCTGAGGACCACATGATGGCATGCCCCTGGCCTGGCGAGGGCCCAACTAACCCTAATCCTCTCTTCCTACTTCCTTGTTATATTCCTGCTCCTAGGTCGCGTGGTCCAGGGGTTCCTCGGCCCCCGCAATGTGGGGGTGTCTACCAGGGGAACAGGGCTGGGACACGGGGAGGCGTGCCAGAGAGTGGGGGGCCGGCCGCCCCCTCAACCCCCTTTCTTGCTCTTCGCCAGTTTCTTAGCCCTCCTGCTGCCGCTGGGGTGGCGAGAAAGCCTGGGCCGCCATGCTGCTCATCAGAATGCACTGGAGCAACCACAAGCTCAACAATGTCTTTCAAGGTCAAAATCAAAAACCAAGCTGGTTCATCCTCTGGCACCAGGGAATCAATCATAAATGGCAACAACCTCAACGAATTCCAATTTTTGGGCATTGCCACCGAGGGATCTCTTGGTGGAGAATGTACGATGTATGGTTTATTTGTTTTGTCACCCCATTTGTACAGGAAGTTCAGAATCAACTGGTTCAGAAAATCTAGTGAAAAATATTTATTTGAAATCAGTACAAAAAAAGACAACAAGCCAGCTCTACTGGAACAACACCTTCAAAGATTTCGTGCACGATATCAGGAGGATAGCCTTTTAAGACTTGGAAATGTGAAAGGTGCTTGGTTAGGACCCAAGACCTCTTCCCCCAAAGCAATGACTAGAGGTTTCCTCTGCACACTTCACATGTTCTTCATGATCACCCTTTGTGCTAAGGATGAGAGCACCAGATGAAACAGTCTGGGTTTGGATCTCATGTTTTTTTGCTGTGCAAAATAGGCATATGAAATCACCTGAAAAACTTTTAACAAACCCACCTAATCCATGTGCAGCTAGATTATCAGCCACAACACACTGCACCGTGCCCTTTACAAACTCACCAATATGAGATATGTACACAGCTTGTTCCTCTAAGACATGGAGATCATGCAGTAGGGGTTCAAGCACCTTTTCAAATCCAATTGTCTTGACATCATCTGTCTTGTAAAGTAATGCCAAGTATATTGAATGAACTAATGAATGAAAGCCAGTGGCGAGATTACTTAAGATCCAGTACACTCCACAGAGTTTTTGCTTTTTGCGGGAGGTACCAAGTGGGTTAAAAACTTATTCTCAAGTCCTCTTCATACCAAAAATCGGTCTGACTGTAGAATAATCCATCTTAAGACTTGAACAGATGGCCATCAGAAGCACAACTGTGCAATTTGTCTCTCAATTACCTGATCCAAAATGTGCTCCTTGCTCAGTAACTGCTGTACAGATTGTAAAATTGGTATATACTGAAATGTTCTGTTTTTATTGTAGTACAAGAAGTATTCAACTGGTTCAATGACATTGAAATGTTCCTTATAGAACTTTTTTCTTTTGAAGGCTGTTGCTAAAGGTCCATCCTTTCCAAAACACTCTCCTACAGGGTTGGATACACACACAGCACAAGCAAGTTCTTTAATCACAGCCTCATCAACTGACAGACTATGATTTCTAAAAACTTTCGAAATGGTTGTTTGTACAATTGGTACGGAAGCAGATTTCAGCAAAAACTGTAGTTCATCCACCAACTCATCTACTGCTGCAGTAGGTACATGCAGTGTGTTTTCTAAATTCAACAGGAGACTCCCTACTTTTTCCTGAATTACTTTTGGCAGGCTCTCAACAGAAACAATATCACTGTCATCATCTGACTGAATGTCTACATCAGCTTCAGGTTCAGGTACAGGTACATCAGTGGAGCATGATGGCCTGTTTTCATCAGAACTCTCCAAAGATGTGTCAGGCCTACTATGAAAAGTCACAACACCTGGTTTAAAATCCTGTAACCCGTGTTGTAGCAAGGTTCATAGATAAAGGACGAGGAAGTCAATATATATCGGATAGGGCCATGAGGCATTCACGTGTCTTTGCCTCCCCCAAGTGACCTGCCATGGGACTACAATGAGCCGCCTGGAACAACAGCAGGAAGGGGGGTTGAGGGGGCGGCCGGCCCCCCGCTCTCTGGCATGCCTCCTCGTGTCCCAGCCTTGTTCCCCTGGTAGGCACCCCCAGGTGCGACCTAGGAGCAGGAATAGGGCGAGAAAGAGAGGAAGTAGGAAGAGAAGGATTAGGGTTAGTGGGGGCCTCGCCGGGGCAGCCATCATGCGGTCCTCAGCAAGCTGAACTGCCTGCATCAGCGACGTCGGGCGGTGGCACAGGACCAACTCCGCGGTTCCCAGAGGAAGCCTGGCAACAAACTGCTACAGAACAACCAGGTCCAGCACTCCCTTAACGTCTCGGTCATCAACCAACAGCCACCTGCGGCCCGCAGTTGTTGGGCCATTACGAACGGACGCCCGCTGTCCACTAACTCGACAGAGCGGAAGCGTTGCCGATGCTGCTCGGGGTTCCAGCCGACACGTTGGAGGTTGGCCCTCTTGAGCTGATCATAGTCCAGAAGGTTCACTACCGGCAGCTGCTTGGTAGGCACCTGTGCTTCCCCTGTCAGCAGAGGGACCAGCCACACGCCTCTGCGGTTCTCTCAAACAAGTACACGAACACTTCGGGGTCATCCTGTGGCCCCATCTTCATCAACTGAACGTGGGCAATAAAGGGGCTGGTGGTGGCAGTGAGATCCCGGCTCAGCAAGGCAGAAAAGGAAAAACAAACAAAACAAGCCTAAACTCTCCGTCTAGCGCTTCAATAATAGTGAATTCATGCGGATTACAACAGTCCCACTGGAGTTTAAGTTTCTTGCTACTTGACCCAACTAAGTATGGTTCTCACAAGGTTTTTTTTCCCCATTCTATCATGGATGGGGTTTTGGTTCCTTGCCGCTGTCTCCTCTGGCTTGCTTAGTTGGGGACACCTGATTTCCAGTGATTACCGTCGTCTTGACTACAGAGACCGTCTCTGCATTTGATAAATAAAGTTTAATTCTCGTCATTATACATTAACATCACTCTGTTCTTCTATTTGATAATGTTCAGTGCTTTGCAACAATCTGTACTGTTAGAAGCGCTATATAAATAAAAGTGTCTTGACTTGACTTGACCAATATTCAGACAGGTTGATGAAGATTTTTCACACTAAAAGTCAATGGCCGAACAATAAAAAACATCATGCAAACCATTTCACAGGTTGGTACACAAAGTTATACACACCTCTTGGTTATCAATATTCAATTTTGTTTTTTAATCAGTGTTTTGTATTTGTATTTTTTTTTAAAGAATAACAGCATAGATGTGCGAAGAGAATGCATCCTCAAAGCATTGTGTGCATACTTGAATGAAGAACATGTACAGCTGTTCAAGGACTATGCTTTAAGCAAATGCTTCTCTTTCGTGTACTACACTTTCATATATTACCTGTACTGTGTTCTCAAAGATTAGTTGTCATACAAATTATGCATATTTTGTTTATTCTGCACAGGATTGCGATTGGTTGAGTGCCAAAGATGCAATGAAGCAGATAGTAATGGGCATCTACATTGTTCATCATGAAGGACATGACCCAGTGGATGAGCCTGAAGATGTTAGTGTCGTGATTGAAGGGACTGAGGTTCTCAGGTCTTTGAGGAATGCAGCTGTAGCAGTGGCCATGTTATTTGGACTCATTTATGCCTAGAACCTTAGCTACCCACGAGAACTTAAATCTACATTCGAGGTAATCCAGAAAGTGTTCTTCAACCTGGATGGAAACAGAATTTCAGAGCAAATCCTGAAGAACAAGATGTTGGAGTAAGTTTACCTTGTTGTATTTTGTTGTAGCTCAATACTGAGCGGAAATTGTCTTTAAAAACTTTTTTTTATTTTTTTATTGTATAGTCATTCAATTGGGTTACATGCTACAGTATATCAGTATTGTTAATCCTCTTTTTATTTTTTTGGACGGTGGTTGGTTTCTAAGTGTTATTTCTCGACCTGGCTGAAACTTTACAACTACTGCTGTAGTTGCTTTGATGTTATTGTTGAAATATCTAGTTGTAAGATACTAGTTTTGAGATTGTAGCTCAACAGCACAAGTTGGTGTTTTTTCCCTTGAGTGCAGTAATTGCAAAATCTGCATGGTTGATTTTCATTTTATTTGATTTCATTTGATATTGTTTCTCCTCTATTTCTATTGTGTAGTTTTTCTTTATTTGAATAAAAATATTTGTCAACCTGCCTAAAACCTTAAAACTACTTCTGTAGTTGCTTTAAACTGACTCTGGAAATACAGTATTTTTGATCTGTCTTGTTCTAAGATGGAGTAGTTTTGAAATTGTAGGTCAGCACTGATCTGTAATTGCTGTTTTTTGTTTCACTTTGGGCACTGAATAAAGAAAGATTTGAGACATTCACATTGAGTATTTGATTTGAAAGTAAATTTTGACAGAAATTAGAAGCTGGTTTAAAAGACAATTACATCGTTCATTTAAAATATTTCTGGTTGTTTAAATTTAAATGGTTTAAATTAGTTGGCTCAACAAAAAAAAAAATTGTGTAGAAGTTAAATTCACAAGACAATAAAAAAAATAATTTGACCTCATTGGCTGAAGATGATTTTTGCTTCTGGGTCCTATTTGCCTAGATCAAGCTGAGATAACATAATTCAAATGCATGGAAATGTGTGCCATAATTATATTAAGTTAAACCAATGATTTGTTTTTTTGAGTGTGTAACTCAGTTCAATCTCATGTTGATCTTTAGTACCCTTTAAGTAGTACTGGAAACTTGGAAACTCAACAAAGAATCTTTAGTTTTATTATATTTCTCTAAAAACAGTTAAGCTCCTGAAGGCAACTTTCAATTTTTTTATTTAAGTTGCGTAAAAAACATTTGCCACCATTTTTGGGGGAACAAAAGTCTTCCGGGAGAAGTGCTAATTACACTTTACACTTACATCCTGTAAATGGGTGTGTTACGACTTCTCGAGCGCAGAAGTAACCCCCCCCCGTGAGTGGGCCAGGAACCACTGTGATGGCTGACAGCTCCCTTAGCTGAGTGAAGGTACCAGCACCCTCTGTGGGCGTCTCGGGAACCATCAGCGTGACATTCAGCTCCTCAGGCTGTAAAACCTGAACCGACTGGGCAGAAAACAGCACCCCTGGCTGTATAACTGGAACCGACTGGGATTGAAACAGTCTCTTAGGCCGAGAAACTGGGACCAATAGAGCCTTACATAGCTTGCCATACTGTGAAACGGGGCTGGGGACCGTTATTTGCAGTTCTGAAGCTTCTGAAGAAATTCGGGATCACGGGAGTCTGGCACGGCGGTCCGGGCCGCAAAAAACCGAAACCGCATCCCGTGGCTCAGTTACACGGGGAGATCTCAGAGGCGGACCTCGCCGAACTGCGAGACGGGATCCGGAGAACGGGCGTGTGACGTTGCTGGATCCTTGTTGGCTCGTCAATCTGTAACGATTGAGACAAGGGAAGGCGTTCGGATCCATGTGCAAACTTTTAATGGAGACACACACAGAGTACTGTCACAGGCAGTCATCAAGAGAATAATCCGAGTTGGTGGCAAAGGGTCAGGCGATGAGACAAACAGAGTCCAGAGGAGCGAGGCAAGAGCGAGAGTCCGAGGGCAGGCTTGG
>JAUMHQ010009766.1:0-13510 GCA_032361165.1 Enteromius paludinosus | reverse complement strand
CAGGAGGTCTCCCATCCAGGTACTGACCAGGCTCAACCCTGCTTAGCTTCAGTGGGCAACCAGGCTTGGGCTGCAGGCTGATGTGGCAGGGTGTTGGTCTGTAGTTTGTGATATCTGTTTATTTGGCCCAGTGCCAGTGATCACTACTTCATTCAGGTGTCAGTGTGGGTGTGTTTGGCTTTCTAGAAGCTGTCCCGAGCGCTGACACTCACTCACGGCTGATGAACGGCCCTCGCAGATGCTCCTGGGTGGCCAGATACGCTCCATTAATCTCAGACTGACACTTCTGTGCTGTAGGTCACTTACTAGTGAGCATCTGGGCAACTCTGTAATCTTTCTTGAGTCAATTAGAACAGTACCGAACTGTGTTTCTGTCTGAATGCAAGATGAGCCTCTCACTGATGTCATCTTCAGCGCGAGGAAGACAGAATCTCTTCATTTTCTCATTAGGGGAGATGACTTTAATTACAGTATAACCTTTAAAGGCATTTACTTTGTAGATTTTGATCCACTTCAAATGTTGACTAGTGTATATAATGTATATTTACTTTAAAGACTGCACTTTCTCTGCCTACTTTATGATAACTGGAAAACAAATCAACATATTATAACAGGAAAATTCCTAATAGTAATAAAAAAAATTCTACTGCACCAATATTTCTGTATTAAAACAACAGCAGTTGAGTAGGCTCTGATTTGTGGATTTGAAGTCTTGATATCTGGCAACGGTGAAGTAGAGGCAATTTTTGCTTCTGTTTTTTTGACAAAATTAAAAAGAGAAATTGATCCTTTTTATTTTTTTAATGTTTTAGTCTTATAACCAACAATACTGCATGTTAATAGAGTCACAGTTAGTCAACGTATCCTTTTAGTCCTAGAAAAAAAACATTTTGCGTCATAGTTTTCATTGATGGAATCAACACAAGTTCCTGCCGTCGGTTCTCTGGACTCTGGATTGTACAGAACTCAAAACTGCAGAATTCAATTCACATTTAATATGTGAAAGTAAAAGTTTTGGATCTTCTTTTGAAGTTCTACTCGTTTTTTAAGCTTGTGAAATGGTTCCTTTGATTAACTGAAGATGACAGACTCAAAAGAGTCGTTTGTGAGTGAATCAAATGCCACATGAGCGTCTCTTGAGTTCTGATTCTCTGCTAGCGATCTTCCTCTTGATCTTGGAGTGTGTGTCTGTGCAGGATTCAGTGTTTGTGTGCGTTGGCTCTGGGACACCTCAGATTTTAATGATGTTTACGAGGCTGTAGTCTCCCTTGTGCTTTGGTCCTCGGTGGCTATTGTTTGCAGGAGCGTTAAGACAACAATTAAAAGTGAACGTCTGAGAGGACATGAGGAGGAGGAAACACACGCTCATTAAAGCTGCATTCAATCATATTCAGAAGCACAGCTTAGAAGATAACCTTTGACCTCCTGTCATGGTGCACCTGAAGCACATGGGCTTCTTGGGTTCATAGATTATTTTCAACGTATGCTGTTTATTTAAGTTCTTTCCGGATGCTTTCTGAACATTTTCCTCATTTTATTTGCATTGTTTTCTATCTAAAATGGTTTAACATGTATACAATTGAAATCCCATAAATAATAGTACTGGTGAAGCGTCTGGTGAAGCATCTGATATGCTCTCCCTGCAGTCTGAGAGGAATCAGGTCTTTTATTCAGACTGGAGCGATCAGCAGAAAGCGGACGTGATTCCCCTCACAGTTGAGGCTGGTGTTCTTTATATTTCTGGAGAATGAAGAGTGTATTTGCTGGATTCAGAGTTTCAAAACTGGGTTGATTGGCTGTAAATCTCAGCAGAGCCCAATTACTGTTCTTCTAGATGTTACAGCTGTGAAACTGCACACGGCTGGCGGCCATCTTGGATCTCAGAACATCTGCCTCACTGTCACATGACAGAGCCAATCAGAGACACTGCTTTACTGTATTTTACTGTATCTCCTGAGTGTTTTAACACGGTATGGCTCAAGTGTTTATGCGTGTCTGACATACACATACTCTCAGTGATAGTTTGTGTATGTAGTGCTTAATGGTCTTAGTGTGTGTGGTGTTTCAGTCAGTTCAGTTTGTCTCTGGTTCAGTGATTTTCTCCTTCTGCACTACAATCTATCTTGTATTTTGTCAGTTTGCGGTTTGTGGTTCATCCTGCATCATAAACTCTGACTGTAACTATTTCAGACAACACTTCTGAATATTTGTGCAGTTTAAATCAACTATATATGCAGCATATATATAAACACGTTTATCTTTATGAATTAATTATGAAACAATAACACAATTATAACATTTGATTGTAGTTAACATACTGGCTCTGTTCCCAGACCTGTATGTCATCTTAAATTTCATACAGTTGACTGTTGACAAGCATAATGTAGGGAAACAACTTAATAAATGCAATAGTGCCTAAAATGAAAAATACTGGGGCAAAAAAAAAACCCTCTATGACATTCCGTCTATCGAGTATACGCAATATAAAAAAAGGGTTGCTTTTGTCACAAGAGCATGAGCGCAAGCATCATTTTCTTATGTACTGTTGGGGTAGTTTTTGACCCTTAGGGGGTGTTACTGAATCTTAATTTGGCCATATCTTTCTCTGTGTTTCAGTGAATTGAAAGATTTTTGGTGACAAGTCTTATTTTTTACACATATTTTGGGAAAATGGGAAAAAAAAATTCAAAACTCAAAACCCTCTCGTCAAAAACGACCCCTAAATTAAACGGCTGTAAAAAATTATCAGATTTGCTGATATTTGTTGATTTGCAGATTTGTTTTGCATAAATCTGTTAATCAACTTCAGTCCTAACCAAAACTACCAAATGTTTTAAACAAAATCTGGATTTTGACTCCAATTTCATAAATGATGTCACTGATTTGGGAAAAAAAAACACATACACATACACAGTTTTTTTGCAGCATCAGATTTAATATTTTTCTCCCTCATTTTCTGTTCGTGGCTGTTTCTGGCCCATTGACTTCCATTATAACCACATTTTTTGATTCCATCGCCATGACACCACATAGTCACACATTCTAGATTGTTTGTGGTTTTCCCTGTTGAGAAGAGGTCAAATTTATAATTTTTACTGTTGATCATCATTTGGCACCATTAACCCTTTAGATGTTTATGTGCAAAAAAAAGTGTAGTTTCTGGCTTTTATATGGAGTTATATGGAGCATAACAGCATAGTATAGTGTGTGTGAGAGTGTGACAGAGACCTTTCTGCACTTACTTAAAAACAAGGACCTCATCTCTCAGAACTAAATGGAGTAAACAAAAACATAGTAAGTGTATTCATGCACCTGCTGCCTTCTGATGGCGAGAAGTCCAGACTAAAGAAAAACTAGGTAAGTGGATTTAAACTCCTGCATGCCATGTTGCTGGTCATCTGACTGTCAGAAGAGCAGAAGGAGACATAAGAAAGGGCTTGACTTGCACCAAAGTTTTAGAAATGATTATGCAGCCTGACCTCTCCAGCAGGATGTATTGTGTTCTCCCTCCGACACCACAGACTCAGGAGAGTAGGATCCTGATTTTGTTGTGGCACCCCCATCATCCTCTCCAGCTTCCACTGAGGATGATTCCTCGGCTCGAAAAAAAAATTTGAATCCTGGAAATTGGTAATTAAACCAATTTTTTTACATTTGGTAGTTTTGGTCAGGATTGAAGTGAATCACAGTTAGATCTGTAGTTTCTGAATCAATCTGTTTTGAACGAATCATGTGAACCAATGATTCAACGATTCATTCATAAAGAAAGTAATTTACGAATCAGCCGTTTGAACAGATCGAATGAAGACATTATGCGCCACCTACTGGCAGTTCTAGTTTCTTATTTAGAGTATAATCTTAGTAAAGAATAAGAATAAAAGCATGAAAGGAATATTCCACTTCAAAATTAAAATGCTTTCATCATTTACTATGTTGTTTCAAACCTGTATGACTGACTCTCTTGTTTAACATGAAAGAAGGTATTTTAAGACTTCTAAGACTTTTTTTAGGCTGCTGTAGCCTAAACATTTATGTGTAGTAAATTGTATTATTTTAATTAATTAAAATATTTATTTCTAAAGCTATAATTTAATGTCTAGTTTACACTTTTCACATTTAACACAAAAAATAGCTTTAAATAATCTTTTGTGGATATTGTCACAGACAAATTTAAATTAATTGCACATCATAATAGATAAAAAATTTGAATCGACTAACATAGTGTTCAAGAAATTATCCCAAAACAAAGGACTTCATATCACTACGTACTGGTCAGTATTGCTGGTATGTTATGAATTTGTGAGTTCCCAGCATACACTGCAGCATGAATAAATGATGTGGTTATTGTTTTTTTTTTTTACTTTGATGGAGAAGCAGATCCAGACTGAAAGCAGGTGTGAAGCAGAGATCTGATGTGAGCCTGCTCGTTTGTGCCTCATTATCTGCTGTTCCAGCCAGTGAGAGGCTTCGTTTAATTACATGTGTTCCACTGGAGGGTGACGGTCACTGCTGGACACAGGTCACAAGTGCAGCTCTTCTTCTATTAACTTACGAGTGAAGCTGAGAGATGCCAGTCGGTTCAGAACGAACACTATACACTCATTCAGAAGAGCACACTACACGTATCGTTTCTCAGTGACGTGCATCTGAGTAAATGAGACTAGCTAGGGAGGGTATACAGTATAAAGATACTGCAGTATGCTAGAGTGCTGTTCTGAGAGCAGTATGCTGTCTGCAGTATGAAGGGTTTGGTTCTTTCAGTTTTGTGTAAAAGTGTCTGAACTGTGGGCTGGAGCATCTGCTGCTGTGTTTTCTGTGCTTTACTGAACATTTGGACAAGATGCAGTACATCAGGGTTTGTTAATGTGAAGTGATTAATTACATTATTAAAAAAAAAAGACTATTTAAAATGAATTATTTTTAAAACAATGATAAATAACCTCACTTATACTATCTATCTATCTATCTATCTATGTATCTGTCTATCTGTCTGTCTGTCTGTCAATCACTTTTATTTCTATAGCGCTTTAATAATACAGATTGTAGCAAAGCACTGAACATTATCAAGTATGAGAACAGAGTGATGGTAATGTATAATGATGAGATTCTCTGTAGTAAAAACGATGATAATCACTAGAAATCAGGTGTCCCCACAGTGCACAGAGCACCCAGGATCGAACACTCTACCACTTTCACTGTTTCCCCAAACTTTGTTTAAATAAAATCCACCCTCCGTGGGCTTTTCCCTCAATTCCTGTTTGTGTAATTCCTCAGATCGCCACACTGGTGGAGAATGCGGGCAAGTTGAGGAATTTCCAACCCACCACCCCAGCAAAATAAAACCAAAAACCTGGACATAGGCCAGTGGCTCCCAGCCAGGCAGATGAATCAATGCTGACAGAGGACCCCGCTCCACCTGCACATACCTGGCTGTGGCATTCATCAAAAGCTGCCCCAGGGAGCAAAGCGAGTGGAGGTGAACAGACGGCCTGTCCTTGCCCCACTGGACTCTGGCAGCTCCATCAGCCTCATCCAAGATGCTCTCATGTCGCCCCGAAAGGATTCCAAGACCCGGCTCCAAATTTCCAATTACCTGGCCACCGGGGAGCCGCTAACACTGCACAACGCATCCAAGACCGCTTCCACTGGTCGGGTCAGCCCACTCATTCCACTCCCCATCACTGAGGTGCCCTTCGAGCGGATCGGAATGGATCTGGTGAGGCCACTGCCTAAGTCTGCCTGAGGTCATGAACATGTGCAGGTGATTGTCAACTCAACAGCCCGGGACCCGGAGGCCATCCCCCTGCGAAATGCCACCACTAAGACCATTGCCAAGTAGCTCTTCCTCCTGTGTACCTGAGTCAGCATCCCAGCAGAGATACTGACTGACCAAGGGACCCCCTTTATGTCACGGCTAATGGCTGACCACTGCCAGCTGCTTGAAGTGAAACAACTCCGCATTCCACTTGTGGAGCAGTTCAACCAGACCCTCAAACAAATGTTGAGACGTGTGCCGGCTGAGGACAAGCGTGACTGGGACCTCAAGAACCCCTACTTCCTCTTTGGCATCCGTGAGGTCCCCCAGGCATCAACCGGGTTTACACCCTTTGATCCGCTCTTCGACCGTCAGCCCCAAGGACAGCTGGACATCGTCAAGGAGGTGTGGGAGCAGCAGCAGCCGGCTCCGTCGTCGAGCATTTGAGGGAAATGCATGAGCAGATTGAGAAGGTCATGCCATTAGTCCGCGACCACCTTGTCAAGGCCCCACAGTCCCATTAGTGTCTCTACAACAGGGCAGCCCAACCACGGGAGTTTCAACCAGGTGACAAAGTTATGGTCCTGGTCCCCACTTCTGCCTGCAAGTTCCTCGTGACGTGGCAGGGACCCTATACTGGGGTGGAAAGAGTCGCCCCAGTGAACAATCGGCTCCACCAGCCAGGTAGGCGTCAATAGGAGCAGATGTATCATATCAACCTCTTGAAGAGGTGGGTGGAGACCAGTAAGCAGCTGTCTGCATTGGCCAACACCGATCCCGTGTTGGTGGACATAGGGGAACAACTGTCGGCCGCCCAGAAGACGGATCTCCAACATCTGGTAAGGACAGTTCCCCCTGACCTTGGCAGACCAACGCCATCGAGCCGTATGGGCCGTGGCCTCATACAAAAGGCTGAGGAAATCCTGTCGGGTCCCCGTCCGACCATCAAATCCCAGGGACAAGCCTTTTTGGGGTTGGCGGGATATTACAGGTGTTTCATCCCTAACTTCTCCACCTAAGCATCTCCTCTGACAGACCTAACCAGGAAGGGGCAGCTGGAGAAAGTCACATGGAAGCTGCAAGCCGCTCGAGCACTCATCAATGTCGCAATGAACTCAGCTCATCAGAACATGATATAAAAGAGCACGCTGCTGCAAGCTCAAGTGAGAAACGCTGTCCGCTACAGAGACGCTAACCTCTTTTTCCCTTACATCGCAGACAGCAGCTGTGACTGATCACCACCCTCACTAGGACAACTTCACTGGACTCACTGCAAGCACAAAGAGGAACGAGCACCACGCACAGAGTACCCAGGATACATTTTTTTATGTATCATTTAACTGAACACCTAAAATAAACATTATGTACAGTCGTGGTTGGTCATATATTTACTGGACACTGGTTTCTTGTCTGTGGCTGTCTCTCAGGAGTTGACAGGTTGCTTTAAATCTCGCCGCTATATTTGTACATTCTGATTTATCACCAAGAATGAAACCGAGCCTTTCAGTTGAGGTGCAATTAATAAATTGGGGACATATTTTGTTTGTTTTGGGATAGTTTTCTGATGGTTTGGTATTGTGGGCATTCTGTGAGGAAGTGCAGCTCTGTTTCGATCTGTCCCAGACTGCACTGGGAGCAGACTGTCTCCTCACGACAGAGCCATGTCTGTCTGTGCAGACCCAGACTGAGCTCGCTGAGTCTATACACCATCAGGGTTTTCCAGAACTTTACATCAGTCACGGTGCTCAGGTAGTTAGCCATGGTGTACTCTTGGTTTAGTGCCGAATTACATTCTAATTTGTACTGGTTTTGATGGTGTCTGTCTGTCTGTCTGTCTCTCTCTTTCTGTCTCTCTCTCTCTCTATCTGTCTCTGTCTATCTCTGTCTATCTCTATCTCTGTCTGTCTCTCTCTGTCTGTCTGTCTCTGTCCCCAGCTCTTGTCCCTGTAGTGTTATTTGTTCAGATGAAACTCAGCGGTTAATTATAATCTAATTAAAGTCGTCTATCATTAACTTACAGCATTGAGAATGTTAATTAAAAGATTAATCATCAGAGAGAGAACAAATAAAGTTCAGCAACAGAATCAAATACAGATTGTTTTAGTGAACAATGAGACACATGACTGATATCAGTATCATAGAATTATAGGTTTTTGAATTCATATCATATCATAGTAATTTTTTTTCTTCTTTCATTTAGTTAATGTTTTAGGGATTTTTTGTGCTCTTGACATTGTCTTAGATTATATATATATATAAATATATATATATCATTGCAATGGAAACTGAAATAAAATAAAATAATAACTTGTAGTAATTATTTATTTATTTATAGGGGTGGGACGAGACACTTGTTTCAAGAGACAATACAAGATTTTTAGACTTTTTAAAATAAATTCTCAATAATAAAATATGTTGGGGAAAAATAGTATTTTATTCCACAAAAATATTCAGCAAAAGCCACTGGATGGCACCCCAGCTCCATGTTTCTATTGTGTGTTTGTCTCCTTTGCTTTCCCTGGACTCTTATTATGAACCTGTGTCTCCACCCACCTTGTCTGTTGTCATGGCCACTGATGCATTCCTCCACCCTTTAGTCTAACTTCCATGTGTATATAAGCCCCGTTTTTATGATGTCATTATTGGATGTACCAAGGCTGTGTTCAGCCTTTCGTGTCTCTCCATGTTTCTCTGTGTTTCACTGTTTGGATTATTGGCCCCGCCTGCCTTTGCATATTCATTCAAGCCTCGCCGCCTGGACACTGTTCGCTGTTTGCCTGACTCACGCTACGTATTGGATTATTCTATTGTCTATGCCTCTGATGTTTCTGTCTGCCGTTATCGACTCTGCCTATTTAGTCAGTCTTTGTTATTAAAACAGTACGCACTTGAATTCGCACGCCTCCTTGTCTCTCCATCGTTGAAATTAAATTAAGCATTCTGCGTTAGTTCAGGCCGCTCTCGTAGTCAAGCTCTGCTGTTAGCTGATTCTGAATATTTCAACCTAGCCCCCATCAGCTTGGAGAACTCGTCTGGCAAGCAAAGCCTCCTTTTCTCCCAGCATCAGTGATTGGCCTCTGCCAGAAATATTGAAGGGACTGTTCAAGCGCCATATATCAGTTCCTACCAGAGCCACTCATGAAGAGCTGTTTACCTTGCTTTGCGAGAACATCAATGTTCCGGCTCCCCACTCTCCACCACCGCCTCCTTCAGCCGCCAAGAAAAGCATGCAGAATAGAAAAAACATCGAGCCAGCTTCTGTCACTGGGGTATCCAATGTGTACCCACATGCCTGGTGTAATGGCATGTGGTTCTTCCAGTTCCAGTTTGAGATCAGGGGGGAGAACATTGCAACAGGGGAGGGGTACAGGGGATGTGGAACTAGTCCAATGTAGGCAACAGCCATCCGGTCTTGCAATTAGAGAGTGCTGGTCATAGATCTGCCTACCCACACTGGAGGTAAAAGCACACAAAGGCGTGGGATGCGGGGTAGGGCAGTGATTGTGATTGATCTGTAGCTATGTACATGTGTGCGTGAGTGTGAAGATGTGTAAGCCTGAGAAGCCTGAAAAACTAGTCCGCCACAGGTGGCCTTGGAGCAGGGAGAGGAATTCAGAGGGTCTTGTTATCTTGTTCTTCGGGGGAAGTTGTTTATCTCCTTGCCAAGACCGGTGCCTTAGCTGGAAGAAGGGGGAAAGCTGAAAGATAAAATTTTTCAAAGTATAGGGTAAGATCTGCTAATTTCGCAGATATCTAGATTATGTCACTGGTCTCTAGGTCTGTCCAGATCCTGTCGCATAGCCACTAGTTTCTCCGCAATGTTTTACAAATTACGGGGCATAACCACAGTCTGAGTACTAATAGCTATGCTCACCACCATTTCAATCCAGCCAGCCAGCTTAGTGGGGTTTTTAGCCGCACTGGCCAATTTTACCAATCGTCGATACCACAGCTATATGCGCCATGGTCTTGCTAATAGTACATTAAAAATGTATGCCTCTGCTTGGTCTCACTTCAGTTTCTTCTGTGCTACATTTTCCATAGCTGTTATACCAGTTAATGTCACATTTGTTAATGCTTTTATAGTCCACTGTTATGAATCCCCCCCCAAAAAAAAATCCAGCCTTCAAGCATTAAAAGTATGATTGCCGGCATCCTATTCCACCTGTGCAGCTTGGATCCATCTACCATCAGCTTACTAGGAAACCCATCGATTCGCCTCCTACTTAATGGCCTCAAAAGAGAGAAACCTCAAGGCAAGGATCAGTGTCTACTATCGTTACACTTTCACTTTTGATAAAGTTAATATCACAGTAAAAAGCAGGACGCTTCGGGTCTTACACTGATTCAATGCTAGAGTCAGCCTTACTCACAGCTTTCTATGGTTTTCTAAGAGGGGGCGAGTTTACCACATGCACTAATACGTTAAATCCATCAAAAGATTTATTCACAATATTTTACCATATATTTAAAACATTCTAAAACTGATACAAAAAAGCCCTGTAATTTATGTCTCTGGTTACAACTCAGATTTTTGTCCCTTGTCTTCCATGTTGGCCTACTTGAAAAGCCATCCACAAGCTGGGCCACAGGACCATTGTAGGGGAAGCCAATGTACAGAGCCTGGTTCTCCTCTCATCTACGTCTTCTCTGACAAAACTATGGTCTTCCCCCTAAACCTTGCACAGTTCATTCACTACGCATAGGGGCTGCTACAACTGCTGCTTCCTCAACCCCTGTTTCTACCTTTAAGGCCATGGGGCGATGGTCCTCAGTCACTTATGAATGCTACCTACGACCTGACACTCGAGCCATCCTTGAGGCTATAAATGCAGCTCATAAATAAATGTATGGCTTCAGAGCTATTGGGTGTGTTTACTTTATTTCATATCATGCTATAGTCACGTAGTAATTGGCTATTCCAAAGCTGTACCCTGTGGGGGTTTCGGCCTCCTGGCTCGGGATCTTGTGTCCAATTGCATCTGGGTTTTCCATCGGCTCTAATAAAATTTTGAGCTGCCTGAATTTATAAATAAGGGTTTTTGTTAGGTCAATGGGGGAAATTGGATGTGGCCAGTAATTGTAATTAGTCTGGTAACGCTCATTTGGTTCCTCTGCTGGCTCTTCCAGAGTGGTATGGTCTGTTGGGGGTTTTTGCTACTCTACTGTTCTTAAAATAATAGGGTTACCCCTAAAATGGCTGCTCCTTCCCTGCCTTGGCTTTCATGGAGCTCATGGAAAGGACACAGGATTTGGGATTTGTGTCAGCACGTCATAAATAGAACACGGCAGCAGTTTCCTGTCGGAGATTTGTTGCACCGCATCACTATCATGAGGATGTCAGCAAGTTCTCACGAGACCAGTTGCATCCCGCTAGATCTTGTGCCACAAGATCTCGTCACACCCCTGTTTATTTATTATTTCACGTAACAAACTTTTTTTTTTGTTTTTTTTAAAAGCTGTAATAACCCTGACACATGGAAATGATTGATTGCACGTGCATGAGTGTTGAGTGTTTGTGTTGGTCTGAAGCCCCTCTAATCTACTTATTTACATAGCTAAATAAACCTGTGTTAGCATGTGACAAGAGAGAGAGGACAGACTGAGATTTATCCATGTTTACACAGATCAACAGAGAGAATGGCACAGAACAGAAGGACAATTGAAGGACACACAAAGACATGTATGTTTTTGTAAAAAGGAAGGACTCACCGAGGTGTACTGCTTTTTAGATTTTCAAAAAACTTGTTTAGAAAAGTGGGGACATGGGGTAATGTCCTGAAAAGTCAACTTCAACTTGTAATACCTATGTCATTATGCACATTGTCCCTTTTTTTTCACAATAATACGCGAATGCACACACACACTCTTAAACACACACATGTACACTCATTTAATCTTACACACATAAACACAAACTCACTCTTACACACACACTGACTCTTACCCTGTCTCCCGTCAATGTTGAGTGTGTTAGCTAACGTTTAGGCAGCGGATCAGACACATTTATAAAACATCAGAGCAGCTGCTGCAGCATGTGTCGCGTTTCAAGAGCCGGCTGAGAAATACACATGCGTCAGGAGAGAGATGAACAGCCACAACACACTGAGCATGCTCACACACACAGACACAAAAGCTAGCGATTTTCCTTGGATATTTTTGACTCTGAGCTCCTTGGGCTGTGGTAGGTAGGGAAGCCGGAGCCATTTGTAAGATGAAGTTCCCAGAGAGGCCCAAGTCAAGGAGGGCGGACACTGAAACAGAGTGAGATGGAGTCAGCAGCGAAACTGTGAGCAGTGAGAGTGTAGAAATATCAGGTTCTACCCGGAGGGTACTTACCATTGGCCGTGATGCAGGGTGAGCTTGCTCCATGTGGGACAAACGGGTAGCTTCTAATTGCATGGGTTATGGTACTGGAGAAGCCCTGAGGATGAAACTTTCCAGCCCCACATTGTCATCCAGAATAGCCATGTGGGCACGCAGCGAGCATGCGGTACTTGAGGATATATTCCCGGATAAATGTGCCTGCCTGCCGCAAACGCAACAGCTGCTCATGCACTGACGTCTCTTTGCTCGCAGTCCCGAACACTTTTTGGAAATGGCTACAGAAACTGGAGAATGAGCTTAGTACGGGACCTTGAGTCTCCCAGATCGCCTGAGCCCAGGATCTGGCATGTCGTTTCAACAACAAGATCATGAAGGCAACCTTCTGTCGGTCAGTGGCAAACATCTCTGGTTGCATTTCAGTGAACAAGGTTACCTGGAGCAGGAAGCCCCCTCACTCAGCAGCGTCACCCTGGTAAGCAGGTGGCATGGCAGGTTGTGAGGATGCTGATGCAGGAGTGAGGGAGGACTGGAGGGTGCTCACTAATTCCTCCAGCATGTCAGTGACGGTGGGCTGCCGGGGATCCATGACATGCAGATCGGTTTCAGTTGCAAAAAATTGTTCGGAAGCACCTTTTGTCAAGAAAAAGGGCTTTAACGCAAATAAATGCAGTGTCACATGCCAGAATTAACCTATTGGCAACATCCGTGGTGTTGCTTGTGTCAAGCACAGCAGCCTAGTTCAAAAGCGCATTAAATCATATTCATATTTTTGCATCTAAAATGTTATATATGGTAAAAAGCCTTCAGTCTGTCTGTTTTTCCTGTGAGTTTACTCATTAAAGAAACCCTGCAGTTGGATTGGCACGCTCCCCGTCTTGTTCGTGACACACAGACACATATCAATTCAAATTTAATTTACTTGTAATTTAGCATAATCTTGTTGGTTAATAATAAAATAACCTAAATTAGCATTCCTATTTCCAATACAGTCTAATAACATTTTATTAGGAAAACAACAACAACAAAAGACACAGCTGCACCTGCTTATGAAACTTTAACGAAGACTCATTAAACCTGTTATTTTTTTCCCCTAATGGATTAAGAACAGACTATTGTCATATGATTTGCGCAATAAGTGAAATTATGTATGGAAACAGCTTAAGCGCATTTTTGTTTTGCAATACACCAAAACTTAGGCGACAATTTGTTTTTTTTAAGGATGACATCATCCGATACACCATTTTGTGAGTGAAAGGCCAGTTTGATGGAAACATGATGTAGCAAAAAAAATATTTTCTGCAAATTCTCTTTGTCGATAACAAAAAGATGGAAACTGGGACTCCCTAACAAATGGGGACGCCTGATTTCCAGTGATTACCGTCGTCTTGACTACAGAGACCGTCTCTGCATTTGATAAATAAAGTTTAA